>SJYV01055738.1:574044-594453 GCA_006410875.1 Neotragus pygmaeus
CCCTCCTGCCATCACTCAGCCGACACCACTGCCCCCCACCCCCACACGCAGCCCCGGCCCGCTCTCCTCGCCCGGCTGTCCCGCACAGGCCACCTAGCACATGCTGCCTTGCACATGCCACCTTGCACGCCCCGTGAGGCCAAGCCTCCAGGCCTCTGCCCTCACGGCCCGGACCCCAGGGGGCAAGACGTGAGAAGGAGGAGTGGACAGGTGCCCCGGCAACCAGGCGTGAGCAGGCTGGCCTGGCACTGCCCGGTGACCGAGTCTGAGAAGTAGATCTCAGGAAGGCTGGTGTGGCCTCTGGCTGGCATTGCACACTGGCCCCGCCCCACAAAGGCAGGAGCAGACACTCGGGGCTGCACTGGCTCTGGTGACTGCGGGAGGGGGCACGCTGGGCAGCGGAGCCAATGTCCATCTGGGTCAAGGAGGTTGCATACCCCGAAACCCACCCTCCTGGAGCTTCTTCCCTGAGGCTGGCCAGCCTGGCCGCCCCCGGGCCCAGCACCTACCCAGCGTCCAAGGCCCCCAGGCCTCTCGGAGTGCCCCCGGCAGCCAGGGCCCCTGCAGCGGAGGCGGGGCAGAGCCACACCGGGGCAACGGAAGATCCTCACTCGGGGCCAACCCTCGGGGCTCCCCCAGTCAGTGTCTCCCCCAGACAAGCCCCCCAACAGAGACCAGAGGCCCTGGATGGGTGGCTGATGGGCGGCATCTCCATTTACCAAAAGGTGAACTAGAAAATTCCAGCAACTCAGGCTCCAGCCTCCTAAGGAATGACACGCCTTGACAGAGCATGCGTGCTCCATTGTGTCCGACTCTGTGACCCCATGGACTGCAGCCCGCCAGGCTCCTCTGCCCATGGGATTCTCCAGGCAAGAACACTGGAGTGTGTTGCCATTTCCTTCTGCAGGAGATCTTCCCGACCAGGGATCGAAGCTAGGTCTTCTTCATTGCAAATGCAAGTGGATTCTTCACCGCTTGGCCACCAGGGAAGCCCTTGACAGAGTGTATTAAACACAAAACACTTTTAAATATTATTTTTGATTGTATAAAGTACAGATGTTCTGAAAAATATAAAGAGGAAAACAAATATCTCCAAGACTGAACATAATTTTTAATCACCCCAGACCCCAAGCAGAACTTCTCAAACCCACACAGTGGTAAATATAAAACGCATATATTAATAGCTCGGCAGAAATTCACGTTCCCCAGAGAACCCCTCAAAAACATTGATGTATTCGATTCATGCGAAACAATGGCAGTGACTCTAACAAGGCTGTGACAAGCCACTCTGCCCGCAGGTCACCCAGAGCAGCTTTCTTTGCTGCGTAGTCGCTCAGTCATGGCTGACTCTGCAACCTCATGGACTGCAGCACGCCAGGCTTCCCTGTCCTCTACTATCTGCTGGAGCTTGACCCACCCCCGGGCCTTTGCCCGTGCTCAGGAGCCCCACCGCGCTCCTCTGCGCTCCCCCAGGACTGACTCCAACACGGCCTCTGCGTAGTGACCGCGAGGTCTGAGGACGCTGGGCACGTGGCAGAAAGCTCCCGCGGCCCTCCTCACCGCAGCCCCAGCCCTTCCTCCATCCTGCCTCCTGGGACCAGGTGGACAGCTAGCTGCCTTCAGAGCCGCAGTCTCTAAATCCCCAGGCGTGCCATGATTACTCGACACACGGAACTAAGTCAGACGGTGGGGTCCATCTACCCCTGCCCACCCCAGCCTGGACCCCAGGAGGCAGGGAGCCAGCAGCCGGGCAAGGGACTCTGAGTGGAGGGCTCTCCCTCCAGGGGCAGGTCTGCGCTGGTGACCTGTGGGCTCCAGGATGTCCTGGTGAGCCACTGGGAAGGGGTCCACAGGGCGGACACCCCAGAGCCCACTGGCCCCGCCTGACCAGCTGGCTCGGCAAGCTCCGGATCACGTGGGGGCGCTACTGGGCTGTCTCACAAGGACAAGGGGCTGGATGAGGGCTGGTCACACGGGTGGAGGGCATTTTAGGGCGGCCGGACCTGGAGAAGCACAGCCCTGCTGCAGACATCGATCACCCGTGAAAATGTCCATATTTGTGCAGAGAGCAAGCAGCTGTGCAGGGTTGCAGGGGTGGGGAACCTCCAGGGAGAGGGAGGACCCTCGAAAGTCAAAGAACAGCCACAAGGGACCCCAGCTTCCTCACTACCGAAACAGGACGGCCTCAGAGCCCCAGGTCCTGCCAGACCAGGGGGAGCCAGGGGCACGTGCCCCCATCCCAGCGCCTCCAACTCGGAGATCTCTCCTCTTGAGAGATTCAGGAAAACCGAGTCTACAGCTACAGTCCGAAGCTACGGTTTACGAGGGGACGGGGTGCAGTGACTGGCAGTGCAGCTGTCAACATTCAGCGACAGAACGAGCCTGCACCCACCCCTGACCCCGCTGCTCCGGTCAGAAGGCGGACGGGCCGCCGCACAGGACACGGCTCCTCCACCTCCCAAACGCACGTTTCCACCCCCACCCCATCCCCACCTCGCGGGATGTGTCCTGTGGGGACCTATTTCTGTGCTTCACAGTCTTTTATTGATCGCCCATCAGTAAGTTCATATTTGACGTCAGTTTGACATGAGTTGGGTTGAAAACTTCTTACAGAATTCCCTGACTGCAAGGCGCTGAGTGTTAAGAGCTTCTTGCAGGTTAAATCCTTGCTGCGCTAAGTCTCAGCACACAAGTGAGCAAAGCAACAGAAACGTGGAACAAAAGCCCGGTGCCAGAGCGTTTCACAGTAAAGTTCTATGAGAAACACATTTCTGTTTTTAAATTTTTAATTGGTGGATAATTCCATTTCAAATTTGTGTTAGAAGGACTGATGCTGATGCTAAAGCTCTGATACTTTGGCCACCTGATGCAGAGTCAACTCATTGGAAAAGACCCTGATGCTGGGAAAGATTGAGGGCAGGAGGAGAAGGGGGCGACAGAGGATGAGATGGCTGGATGGCATCACCGACTCGATGGACATGAGTTTGAGAAATTTCCAGGAGATGGTGAAGGATAGGGAAGTCTGTGGTGCTACGCTCCATGGAATTGCAGGGAGTCGGACACGACTTTGGAACAACAGTCTGCCCTACATCCACACGACTCAGCCGTAGGTACACTTATGTCCCCTCCCTCCTGATCCTCCCTCCCACCCCTCTAGGTCATCACAGAGCACCGGGCTGCACTCCATGTGTCATGAAGCAGGTTCCCGCTGGCTGTCCACCTCACACCTGGACACGTGTGTGTTGCCGCCAGCCCAGCCTCTGCCTCCCCCGCTGTGTCCACAACTCCATTCTCTGTGTGCGTCTCCATGGTTGCCCTGCACACAGGCTCACCAGCACCATCTTTCTAGATTCCGTATATACGGAGACACGCATTTCTTAAACGGACGGACGCAGCTGGGGGTTTCCGGCCCATTCATGTTTACGCAGGGACATTGCTCTTTGCCACGTAGACTGGTGGTTTGGTTCCCATCCTCAGAGCTGAGTCAGAACAGGGGGCAGGGAAGGAGAAGGACATCTCTGTGCCTTGAAACACTGACTCAGCGGCTGAGAATCACTTTACAATCAAAACCCTCTCTGCTGCATGTCGGCGGCAGCTCAGTTAAGCCTCCTTCAGTTTTACTGAGGCCTCCCTGGTAGCTCATCTAGTAAAGAATCCGCCTGCAGTGCAGGAGACGCCGGATCAATTCCTGGGGTTGGGAGGATCCGCTGGAGAAGGGAAAGGCTCCCCACTCCAGTATTCTGGCCTGGAGACCTCTGTGGACGGTATAGTCCATGGGGTTACAAAGAGTCAGACACGACTGAGCAACTTAGTTTTGCTGCAGCCAAAGACTCGGAGCGGAACTGGCTTGATGGACACGGTGCCCGTGGTAGGAATGGCCGAAACTCTGGCTGCCAGGGAAGCAGAACCCGAGGTCCCCGGGAGGACACGGTCCTGGTCACTACCCATCCCCCCCACCCCGGAGGCAGGTGTCCATCCTGACACCCAGGAAGGGCCAGGACCTGCCGATGACAAGTTACCTTCACACGCACGAGCCTTCCGACCACACAGAGTCCAGGGAGAGGCTCTGGCCCAGCTCCGGGCATCTGGGCCCCGGACATTCTATCTCTAAGGCACACGGACAGGCCTCTCTGTGCGTGTGGAGCACATACAGGCGTCGTCACGCTCGGCCTCCGCAGCACGTCAGATGTGTATAAGAGACAGNCTCCGGGCATCTGGGCCCCGGACATTCTATCTCTAAGGCACACGGACAGGCCTCTCTGTGCGTGTGGAGCACATACAGGCGTCGTCACGCTCGGCCTCCGCAGCACGTCCCCCGCACAGGCGACAGGAAACAGGTCGCCCCCCACTGACCGTTTGACATCTGAGCCCAGTACCTCGCACCAGGGACCAGCTGGGTCCGCCCCTCACTGCGTCGGAGGAGGAACCCCGGGCTGCAGGCTTCGCTTCTGCAGGTCCTCAGAGAGACCCTGAGGGGCCCAGGCTGCCCTGCTGGTGGAGGGAACTTACTGGAAGGAAACCCTTTAATCAGGGAACATGAAACAGGCTTTGTAGAAAAGCACGTTTGTGAGCTCCTGGACCTTATAGATGGATCGTGATCCAGAAAGTGTCCCACCAAGAGCATGGACAGACGCTGGCGCCGCTCAGGCTGACCACAGGTGCGGCCCGGGGTCACCACGCCCTTGGCCAATGCAGCGTGAGGTCAGGGGTGGGTTCACGTGAACGGGGCTGGGGGCCCGGAGCTCACCGCTCGAGGTCAGCAGGGCGGCCGGTACGCGAGGAAAGAGCCCAAGCCAGGGAGGCCAGGGAGGGTGGGTAGAGAGACCAGCTCAGGATGTGGGAACAAACAGCTGGTGAGTCAGCTCCGGAAGAACAGTTTTACTCCAACAGAGGCAGAGGAGACGAGACACCGCCTCCCCACTCACTGGGAGACCCCTGCCTGCCCCCACCCAGTGTGCGCCAAGGGCCAACAGCGGGGGGAGCAAGCCTGCCTTCCTCTCTCCTCCTCCCTTTGGACTGGAATGCAGATGCGATGGCTGGCCCTCAGCAGTCATTATGGTTAAACACACACAACAAAATTTACCATCTTAACCATTTTAAGTGGACAGTTTCCCATAAAATGGAAGTTCGGTTCAACTCAGTCACTCAGTCGTGTCCAACTCTTTGCGACCCCTTGGACTGCAGCNCTCAGCAGTCATTATGGTTAAACACACACAACAAAATTTACCATCTTAACCATTTTAAGTGGACAGTTTCCCATAAAATGGAAGTTCGGTTCAACTCAGTCACTCAGTCGTGTCCAACTCTTTGCGACCCCTTGGACTGCAGCAGGCCAGGCTTTCCTGTCCATCACCAGCTCCCGGAGCTTGCTCAGATTCAAGTCCATCGAGTCAGTGACATCATCCATCTCATCCCCTGTCGTCCCCTTCTCCTCCTGCCTTCAATCTTTCCCAGCCTCAGGATCTATCCCAATGAGTCAGCTCTTCCCATCAGGTGGCGAAAGTACTGGAGCTTCAGCTTCAGCATCAGTCCTTCTAATGAATATTCAGGACCGATTTCCTTTAGGATGGACTGGTTGGATCTCCTTGCAGTGCAAGGGGCTCTCAAGAGTCTTCTCCAGCACCACAGTTTGAAAACATCAGTTCTTCGGTGCTCAGCTTTCTTTATGGTCCAACTCTCACATCCACACATGACCACTGGAAAAGCCGTAGCTGTGACAGCTGCTGCTACTGCTGCAAAGTCACTTCAGTCTAGACGGACCTTTAAACTCTATACCTATTAAGCAGTAAGTAACTCCCCACTACCCCCTCCACGCAGCCCCCTGCAACCACCATTTGACTTCCTGTCTCTATGAATTTAAATACCTCACATAAGTGGAATCCTNTCTTGATTGCAGCTTGTGTTTCTTCCAGTCCAGCATTTCTCATGATGTACTCTGCATATAAGTTAAATATGACTTTATATTCAATTTGTTATATACCTGATAAATCCAATAAGTATCGTGAAAGTATAATGCAAAAAGAGCTGGCCTACTTTAAAGGCAGGCTAGGCCTTTATACGTATATGTACATTTTTCCCTATTCAGATGTTAATCATTAAGTACTTGTTTAGTCACTAAGTCCTGTCTGACTCTTTCACAACACCATGGACTGTAACCCTCTAGGCTCCTCTGTCCATGGGATTTTCCAGGCAAGAATACTGAAGTAGGTTGCCATTTCCTTCTCCAGGGAATCTTCCTGACTCACAGTTTGAAACCATGTCTCCTGCATTGCAGGTGGGTTCTTTACTGAGTANGACTCTTTCACAACACCATGGACTGTAACCCTCTAGGCTCCTCTGTCCATGGGATTTTCCAGGCAAGAATACTGAAGTAGGTTGCCATTTCCTTCTCCAGGGAATCTTCCTGACTCACAGTTTGAAACCATGTCTCCTGCATTGCAGGTGGGTTCTTTACTGAGTAGCCACTAGGGAAGTCCCATTAAGTACTTTCTCTTGTCTTTTTTTTTTTTACTTTATTTTACTTTACAATACTCTTTTGGCTTTGCCATACATCGACATGAATCCACCACAGGTAAAATACTTCTTTTAAATGAAAGCAAAGTTATCAAAGATCTGACATGCTGAAATGTAGGCTGCTGCTATTTTATCAAAATTTATATGTTTTAAGATGATTCTTAACCTAAGTATGTAATTTCCTAGGAAAGACCTTTCAGGCTTTGGATTATCCTAAATCAATATATTTGGGAGTATCAGGGAATCCAAAATTCTTTTTTTTTTTTTAATTTATTTATTTATTTATTTTTAAATTTAACTTTACAATACTCTATTGGGTTTGCCATACATCGCCAAAATTCTTCATGTACTTCTATTTAGACAAATGTAGGTTTGTTTTTTCACCCAGAAAGAAGAAAAATGGACCAGAGTCTTGGATTTATGTCCCACAGCTGCCAATTCCCCTACAAAGTGATGTCACTGCCCACATAGGCAGGTCATGGACACCAGTTAGCTTTCCTGTTCCCATATTTAAACTATTATCATCTCTGAGGATATTTTGGTTTGCAGTTCTTACAACTGACCACTGGAATAACACAGGCTTAATCAAGGCTATTTTTATGAAAGTTATTTCTGGTACAATTTGAATTAGTGTTTAGAAAATACTATGTGATAATAATTAGCATATATTGAGCACCTGGTATTTACCAGTTTACAGTACTTCTGGTCTTCCTTATAACTTTGCAATGGAAATATTATTACACTCCATTTGCAAGGACTCCAAGAGGGTGGCTAATTGTTGTAGAGTCCCAAAATTGACCACTGTTAGAAACATAGGAAGAACAGTATTGAGGTTATAGCACAGGGTCTGCTACCAGACCATGTGGGTTCATCTCATCTTCTGTTGTCCCCTTCTCTTCAAATCTTTCCCAGCATCAGGGTCTTTTCCAATGAGTCAGCTCTTCACATCAGGTGGCCAAAGTATTGGAGTTTCAGCTTCAACATCAGTCTTTCTAATGAACACCCAGGACTGATATCCTTTAGGATGGACTGGTTGGATCTCCTTGCAGTCCAAAGGATTCTCAAGAATCTTCTCCAACACCACAGTTCAAAAGCATCAATTCTTCTGCGCTTGTGCCATAAAACTCCAAAAAGCATCATACACAAATGCATACAAATTCTTACTAATTGTAGCTTGATGCTTATTCAATTAATAGCTCCAGTTTCATTAGTTCAGGAAAGATCCCAAGAACAGAAAAATTGTAACTGAGGGTTCAAAGAGTGGTGGATATTCATAAATAGATTAGTTAGAGAGGAGTAGATTAGCTGATATACAGAAATGTTGTAAGGAGATCAATGGGGCTGAAAGGGGCTTGAAGAAAAGTAATGGGGGTGATTGAAGTCAGTGTCAGACAAAAATGCAAATGAAAGGCTAAGTATTTCTGTAGGCAAAGACCTTTAGTAAGACTGAGTTGAGAAAATCAGTCCCAGAAGAGATGTTCTATCACATGATTTTTATTATATGAGTGTATGGTATGCTTGCTCTTGGTGTCTGAAGTATAACAACTGGAGATATTTTGATAGAAAACAGGTTAGGCAAGATACTTGTCCTTTCTCACATGGCTAGAATTGAAAGCCAGAAGCAGAATTTTTGAGTTTCTTGCTATTTTAGGGATCATCTAGTTTTATCCTCTCTTTTAGAGAAGACTGATTTATAGAGAAATTAGCCAGAGCTAATTCAATCTTATGGAGCAGAAACAGAACTGGATTCCAGAACACTTGGTTCCCTCTTCAGTGCTTCTTTGACTCCAGTCCAATTTTCTGGGCCAGTTATCAGTGGATGAGTCAGGAAAATAGAACTGTGGTCTGATAGAAATTCTCCTTAAAGTTATAGAAAAATGTTCTTTTATCTAGATAGCTCTGCACATGCATTTACTAATATCTTTGGCATGTGGGAAATTGGTTTCATAATCTCCAGAGAAAAATTGTTAATTTCTGCCTGGAGCTTTCTCTCTGCTGATTTCTATCAGAACATTTGCAACTCAAAAATTAATTTTACCCTATTTACTATGTTGGTTGTAATGAATCATATTCAAAATCACCAAAAACTTATACAAAAGACTGCACAGGAGAAAAAAAATGCACTTGGTTTTCCCAAGCTGCGTCTCTGTTGATTATTACTAGGTAGCATTTTTTTTTCTCATTTCTTATTTTCATTTATATGAAAATCCAAATAGAAATGAAAGTCATGTATTAGCTGTTTAAAAAAAAAGTTAGGTCGATTATACTCTTGCAAGATTTATAAGAACTAAAGTGAGTTTAAATTTGAATTGTCAAAGGAAATTTTCCATGCATTAAGTACTGTAAGATCCATCATGTGTATTTAATTATGTACTGGGTTTTGAACTGTTATATCTAAAGTGGAATTTTTATTTCTTTTTTTAAAAAGATGTTTTTACGGAACTTTTTCTAGGCATCATTTGAAATTACACGTGTAAATAATTCAGATATTCATGCATTTAGGTGAGAAGATTTGGTCGGGGAGGCTGTGTGTATAGGTGTATATGTATGTGTGATGTAACCAAATACAGGTTTTTTTTTTCCTTCTTTACTTTGGGAGAAACCAATTAACAGTTGTCAAGTCTGTCAAAGTTCAAGTGCCTTAAACCTTATATATATTCAAGTGTCCTGAAAAATCTATTCTTTATTATCCTTTAGGTTCCTAACAATATGTGTGTTGAAAGTCCTGCATGGTGGGGTGTTATTTCTAAGTATGAAATGTCTTATCTTAGCAGAGTAAGCATTGACCTTTAAATCTCCCCTTCAACTGAAATGTTAAAAAACTGAGCATATTACATAAATGCATTGAGCATACTTTTTATAAATGCAAGGCACCACAAAGCATATTGAATGATTCAAAGATATATGAGATGGTCCCTGTGTGTGTATGTTGCAATCTGTACAGTCTCACAGTAAAATATGGATGAACCAAGCATAATTCTATATTACAAATGAAAAGACATGGTAGGAATACTTTGCCATAACGAACTCATCTCTTTATGCATGAAAAACTTCACATGGCTCTGACCCTAATGACTTAAATATTACCCCTGTGGAGCATTTTTCAAGCCCTATTAATGTTTTCATATCTGCCAGTAGCAGAGAATTATTTAAAATGGAATAAGATATTGAGAATTCCAGCAGTAGGCAATCATTCTTAGAGTTGTTACTTTAAGTGAAAGCTGGTAGATAAGGTAGCCCCAAAATGTAGCCACTTTTGAAATGATAATTTTATCTTTTATTTTACTCTCTTCTTTCCCAAACAACATCCACAACCCGAAGTATAGTGTCACCTGGTATCAGTCTAAGCCAAGTCAAGTGAAAATGTAGAAATGAAATGTTTTATTTTGCTGGCCTCTCTAGGGCTATTGAGATTAACAGAAAGAGGCAGCGTTTCTGGGAGCATCAGTGTTTATAATGTTGAAGATTTCCTCTGAAAGTGGGGCAATGAGGAAAAGTTTGAAAACAAAAGTGAAAAAGGTCCTGAAAGGGATGTCAAGATGACAGTCAAGGATCATGCTAGGAGATCTCTATAAGTGTATCTTTTTTTTTTTTTTTAAGTGTATCTTATAAGTAATAAAAACAGGTGATTTTCACCTTTCCTATGCCTTCAGGGATTGTATATATTATAAGTGGTAATAATGATCTACTTTTGGAGACCATAATTTAGAGTCACCGTAAGATCTAGATTATTCACATTGGGTAATAACTACCTTTTCCATGCGATATTTCATAGAACTATATAAGGAAATATGATTTAGTTGGTATAATGCATAATCACTGAAGGGTTATAAATGTTTGGGAATAAGTTTTTTTAAATTAATGTTTTCATTACTATTCTTATGTGGTAGAGAGAAAGTAATAATGTCCATAATACTATCGTCATGGTTGAATATTTAATATTAGCTATAATAAAATTCTCTTTAGAAACCATATTGTTAATTTTCAGACCGGAGTCCTTTATCACTTGGGAATTATATTGCTTGAGAAATATCAAATTATTTTATACATCTTTTTTTTGTATTTCCTGGCAATGTTTCTATAATTAGAAAGTTTAAATGATGTTGAAGGATATTTTGCTTATTTATTTAACTTGGAGATAACTTTGTATAGTCCTTTCAACTCTGTATCAAATAAGCAGCAATAATATTTTACTATTCACTTACTTTTAAAAATATGTTTGATTTAGTCATCTTTGATTCTTTATTCTATGTTACTCCCTATGTTTCAAATTGCTGTCTTTAAAGTGTTTCTCCAGTTTCTCTGCTCTTGTCCAACTGCTAGTTTACCGGGATTACCAGAATATTTTATCTGTTCCAGTCCAATCTCTACAAAATAATAATGCTCCTCTCAAAATATATCTCATTATTGTTCTGTTGCTAAATCATGTCTGACTCATTTGCCACCCCATGGCCTGTCTCCCACCAGGATTGTACATAGGATTTCCCATGCAAGATTACTGGAGTGGGTTGCCATATTCTTTTCCAGGGGATCTCCCCAACACGGGGATCAAACCCATGTCTCCTGCATTGGCAGGTGGATTCTTTACCTGTGAGCCACCAGGGAAGCCCATATCTCATCATACCACATATTATTTAGAAACAAATAAGTATTTAAGATAGGATTGGCATAGCACTAAACAACCTTTCCTACCTCCTTTTCTAACCTTATCCCCTCATATAATCTGGACTATCCATTCTGAATCAGTTTAGGAACCTGCATTACCTGATATCATGTCATGCCTCCAACCATTCACTTTTGCTGTCCTGTCAATGGAGTGCTCTACTAACCCCTACACTATTCCTTGGTAGGCAAAAGTCAGTCATTTCCCAATCTAAATTAAATGCCAATGTCTCAGGCAAATTTCTTCCTTCAGATATAGGCTGCTATAGTACAAGACTTTATGCATTTACAGTTTCTCAGTATTTGTGTTATCTCATATACTATAAGTTCTTACAGTGCAGACACAAAGTTCTATTTATTTTTCTACCATTATAGCACCCAGAACAGTGATTTTAATGTCGAGTCTGTTCAAAGAGTTTCTACAGAACAAATTTGTGTGAGGTCCTAAGTAGGTTCATTCATCTCTAATATTACCAAGTTATACTTCCCACCAAATACATCTATAACAATTTAAAAAAATCTATTTGTCTCATAATGCCCCTTCTGTGCTCTCTACCTCTGTGATTTAAATTGGGAAGAAATCAGTTTGTTTTTATAGGTAAATAATATGGTTACTTTATTGAATCAGTGCTCAGTGCTTCTTGCCAGAATTTTATCATTTGCTCTAGCAGTGGCCTTGTCCAAGAAAATGTTAGGTTTTGTGTATAAAAATACATAACCATGCACTCTATCTTCCTACACTATTTTCAGCAACAATTTGTAATGATTTAATTTGCAGGACTGCGTGCCTAACAAGCTTTCTGTTTAAAATCCTAGCACTGAGCGTTCTGAGCTACGTGGTCTACATGTAAACTCTTTGCAAACAGCATCTGAATTGCAGGCAGAGACACACATTAGGAGCTGCCAGGATTGTGTTTGTTGTGGCTGCCTGGTTAGCTGCTGCTTGAACAGCTGAAGTATGAGCGTATTGATCGATTAGTGCCAGCTCAAACAAGGAGTACGCCAACCTAAAGGAAAGTCAGAGTTGTGTGAGAAGCTATGTTGGTAAAATTTGGCTGGGATAGATGGTGAGAGGTTGGGACAAACTATTTAATATGAAAGCACGAGTATACCTTAAGAAATGCATTACAATTTGTATATGATAGTTCAAAGATAGAATTTCATTTGCAGTAAGTGGAAAAGAGATTCATTTTGACCCAGAGCATGGTACTTGCTTTCGTATGTAATATAGGATGGGGAATGAAGTTTGTTGTGAAAAAAGTCCAGTCTAAAACTTAGTTTTGAATGGAACTATTTTTGCTCTAATTGCCATAATTCACTTATTTCTTTGTGGCTCACCTGGTAAAAATCCGCCTGCAATGCAGAAGAACTGGGTTCCATCCTTGGGTTGGGAAGATCCCCTGGAGAAGGGAAAGGCTTTCCACACCACTATTCTGGTCTGGGGAATTCCATGAACTGTATAGTCCATAAGGTCACAAAGAATCAGGCATGACTGAGCAGCAACTTTCACTTTCTTTCCCTTTTCATAAACAGAGGATGTTTTAAATATAAAGCTATTAACACAGTTTCATGACAATTATTTTATGAGCTTTGCAACAATAAAGTTATATATTAAATCTGGCTCGCGAACAACTATAATACTAGTATTATTTTAAAAATTATGTATGTGGAGGATTCACAAAATCAAGGTTGTCTCTTAGGAACTCCCCTGGTGGGCCAGTGGTTAAGACTTCACCTTCCA
Organism: Neotragus pygmaeus; assembly: GCA_006410875.1. Lineage (NCBI taxonomy): Eukaryota > Metazoa > Chordata > Mammalia > Artiodactyla > Bovidae > Neotragus > Neotragus pygmaeus. The sequence continues at coordinate 586,961 of SJYV01055738.1, forward strand.
ATGCAGGGGATGAGGGTTCGATCCCTGGTCAGTTCAGTTCAGTTCAGTTCAGTCACCCNTATTTAAGATAGGATTGGCATAGCACTAAACAACCTTTCCTACCTCCTTTTCTAACCTTATCCCCTCATATAATCTGGACTATCCATTCTGAATCAGTTTAGGAACCTGCATTACCTGATATCATGTCATGCCTCCAACCATTCACTTTTGCTGTCCTGTCAATGGAGTGCTCTACTAACCCCTACACTATTCCTTGGTAGGCAAAAGTCAGTCATTTCCCAATCTAAATTAAATGCCAATGTCTCAGGCAAATTTCTTCCTTCAGATATAGGCTGCTATAGTACAAGACTTTATGCATTTACAGTTTCTCAGTATTTGTGTTATCTCATATACTATAAGTTCTTACAGTGCAGACACAAAGTTCTATTTATTTTTCTACCATTATAGCACCCAGAACAGTGATTTTAATGTCGAGTCTGTTCAAAGAGTTTCTACAGAACAAATTTGTGTGAGGTCCTAAGTAGGTTCATTCATCTCTAATATTACCAAGTTATACTTCCCACCAAATACATCTATAACAATTTAAAAAAATCTATTTGTCTCATAATACCCCTTCTGTGCTCTCTACCTCTGTGATTTAAATTGGGAAGAAATCAGTTTGTTTTTATAGGTAAATAATATGGTTACTTTATTGAATCAGTGCTCAGTGCTTCTTGCCAGAATTTTATCATTTGCTCTAGCAGTGGCCTTGTCCAAGAAAATGTTAGGTTTTGTGTATAAAAATACATAACCATGCACTCTATCTTCCTACACTATTTTCAGCAACAATTTGTAATGATTTAATTTGCAGGACTGCGTGCCTAACAAGCTTTCTGTTTAAAATCCTAGCACTGAGCGTTCTGAGCTACGTGGTCTACATGTAAACTCTTTGCAAACAGCATCTGAATTGCAGGCAGAGACACACATTAGGAGCTGCCAGGATTGTGTTTGTTGTGGCTGCCTGGTTAGCTGCTGCTTGAACAGCTGAAGTATGAGCGTATTGATCGATTAGTGCCAGCTCAAACAAGGAGTACGCCAACCTAAAGGAAAGTCAGAGTTGTGTGAGAAGCTATGTTGGTAAAATTTGGCTGGGATAGATGGTGAGAGGTTGGGACAAACTATTTAATATGAAAGCACGAGTATACCTTAAGAAATGCATTACAATTTGTATATGATAGTTCAAAGATAGAATTTCATTTGCAGTAAGTGGAAAAGAGATTCATTTTGACCCAGAGCATGGTACTTGCTTTCGTATGTAATATAGGATGGGGAATGAAGTTTGTTGTGAAAAAAGTCCAGTCTAAAACTTAGTTTTGAATGGAACTATTTTTGCTCTAATTGCCATAATTCACTTATTTCTTTGTGGCTCACCTGGTAAAAATCCGCCTGCAATGCAGAAGAACTGGGTTCCATCCTTGGGTTGGGAAGATCCCCTGGAGAAGGGAAAGGCTTTCCACACCACTATTCTGGTCTGGGGAATTCCATGAACTGTATAGTCCATAAGGTCACAAAGAATCAGGCATGACTGAGCAGCAACTTTCACTTTCTTTCCCTTTTCATAAACAGAGGATGTTTTAAATATAAAGCTATTAACACAGTTTCATGACAATTATTTTATGAGCTTTGCAACAATAAAGTTATATATTAAATCTGGCTCGCGAACAACTATAATACTAGTATTATTTTAAAAATTATGTATGTGGAGGATTCACAAAATCAAGGTTGTCTCTTAGGAACTCCCCTGGTGGGCCAGTGGTTAAGACTTCACCTTCCAATGCAGGGGATGAGGGTTCGATCCCTGGTCAGTTCAGTTCAGTTCAGTTCAGTCACCCAGTCGTGTCCGACTCCTTGCGACCCCATGAATCACAGCACGCCAGGCCTCCCTGTCCATCACCAACTCCTGGAGTTCACCTAGACTCGCGTCCATCGAGTCAGTGATGCCATCCAGCCATCTCATCCTCTGTTGTTCCCTTCTCCTCCTACCCCCAATCCCTCCCACCATCAAAGTCTTTTCCAATGAGTCAACTCTTCGCATGACGTGGCCAAGTACTGGAGTTTCAGCTTTAGTATCATTCCTTCCAAAGAAATCCCAGGGTTGATCTCCTTCAGAATGGACTGACTCTCAAGAGTCTTCTCCAACACCACAGTTCAAAAACATCAGTTCTTCGGCGCTCAGCCTTCTTCACAGTCCAACTCTCACATAAATACATGACTACTGGAAAAACCATAGCCTTAACTAGACGGACCTTAGTCGGCAAAGTAATGTCTCTGCTTTTGAATATGCTATCTAGGTTGGTCATAACTTTTCTTCCAAGGAGTAAGCGTCTTTTAATTTCATGGCTGCAATCACCATCTGCAGTGATTTTGGAGCACAAAAAAATAAAGTCTGACACTGTTTCTCCATCTATTTCCCATGGACTGATGGGACTGGATGCCATGATCTTTGTTTTCTGAATGTTGAGCTTTAAGCCAACTTTTTCACTCTCCTCTTTTACTTTCATCAAGAGGCTTTTTAGTTCATCTTCAGGGTTCGATCCCTGGTCCGGGAGCTAAGATCCCACATGCCTCATGGCCCAAAAAATAGAACTTAGACAACACAAACAATGTTGTAACAAAAAGACTTTAGAAATGGTCCACATAAAAAAAGGTTTCTTGTCTGTTAGGGCTTCCTTGGCAGGTCAGCTGGTAAAGAATACACCTGTAATATGGTAGACCCTGGTTCAATTCCTGGGTTGGGAAGATCCACTGGAGAAGGGAAAAGTTCCCCACTCCAGTATTCTTGGGCTTCCCTGGTGGCTCAGCTGGTAAAGAATCTGCCTGCAATGCAGGAGATTTGGGATTTATCCCTAGGTTGGGAAAATCCCCTGGAGAGGGAAACTGGCTAATCACTCTAGTATTCTGGCCTGGAAAATTCCAAGGACTGTATAATCCATGGGGTCTCAAAGAATCAGACATGACTTAAATTCTGCCTGGTATAAGTCAAACATCAAAAGAACATTTAGAAACCCATCAACTGTGTATTAGAATTTAAATAAAGAGTGAGAAAACCCTTGACTGGAATATTCTACTGGGGCTATATTCTCTGGTCATGCCTGTTCTAAAAACTTGTGCTGGTTACTTTGAGGAATAGCAACTTTACTGCAATGAAAAAGTAAGATTCACTAGTCCAGAATATTTTTGATAACACTGCCTGTAGAGTGTGTGTTTGTGTGTGTGTGTGTGTGTTAAACTTGGAGCTGTCATATTACAAAAAATTCTAGAGCTCATTCTATGGATTTGAGTGCAAACATGGGATGTATAATTTTTAAAATTTTAAATGTTATGTAGTAGGAGCATTATGTTGATTTTATGTTCTTTGAGACTGAAACTAGTTAAAACAAATACTTAGCAAGGTATGTTTAAGGTAATCATGTATGTTTCAGTCCAATTTTTATTCCGTTTCTTCCTGAGGTTTTTCCCATTTCTTCTCTTTTTCCACCTTCCCTGACCTTGTGTCTATGCTGGGAAATGGCTTTCTTGAGTTGAATCTTAATGTTATTTGCAGAAATGTTGAAACTTTATACTGGCATTTGTAAAAAAAAAAAAAAAAAAACCCTCTGAATGTATAGAATCTTTATATGTGCTTCTATGAAGAATTTTCTTCTCTTCCTTTGGTCTCTGCAGTGTGCTGGCCACCAGATACATGTCACGCATAGAACAGAGCTTCTCTTGCTACGTGCATGGCTCTCTCTGCGTCTGATGAAGTGAGATTTCCCTGTGTCCTCTGGAGATGAAAAGGAGGTTTAATACTTTGCTCTTTTAGATGGATGAACCACTTCCTGATTGGATTCTGTGCTAAAAGTGGACCTGCCTTTGGGCTGAAACATAAATGCCATGAGAGTTTCTAGTTAACAATATTAACCATACTTCCTGGCCCCAGAAAGCCAGTATTTGACTATTTATTTCACATCAGTTAGCATAAAATTATTTGCAATAGAAAAAAAAATAGTGGGCAAAATGGCCACACTTATTTAAAAAGGATCTTATGTAGACTTGTCCTTTCAGCTCAGAAATATGAGTTGTTTAGAATAGTGTTCACTTTCTGGAAATGGCATCCAGTGTGATTTATTAAAAAGCATGGGTTTCACCCTTGATATTAGTCAGTACATTAAAAAGTTTAATAAGGATGCCATTCTAGCTTCTCTTATTAATCCAATATGGTATTCTAAACACCAACCTTTTAACTTCTCCATCCAATTGATATTTGTAATCTCTACTAACTTTGGGGTAATTATTTGATTAAGATAATTACTCATAGTATGAAAGCCTAATATCCTTTACTTATTTTCTACATTTTCTTTTGTCATTTTTAGTTTTCAAATTGTTTTTCCATAATGCCCTTTGTTTTAAAACTTAAACTTATCTTCAATGTTCACACATTCCCAAAGCAGTGTGCATATATCTGATAAAATTGCCCAGACAATTTTTGTTATAACTGAGCACTAAAGTATACAAGTAATGATGTGAATACATTGGTGATAGAATGTAAATTGAAGGCTAAGTGGCAATAGAAATGCATTTCACATTTGCATTTTTTTTATTTTCACAATGAAAAGGGGAAGGGTGATACAAATGTATGTGATAGAAGACCCATTAACTGGCATACAAAATCGCTGAAGCACCATAGTTCAGTGGAGAGACCAGAGATGTGTAATGAGAGTGAGAAAGTAGTTTTGATAATTAGAATGAGTCAAAAGCAATCTCCTGCCTGCTTTAGTTTGTACAGATGATGGGGAAGGAAAATGTTCTTTTCTTCTGAGACAGAAGCAGGACATCAGTCAAAATGATAAGAGATGTCAGTATAATATTCCTTTGAGTCAGGTACCACTGAGCTAGGCGTCTGAGAGTAGAGTTTCTAATCTTTTTCTTTACTTCAGTTTTATTTTGGGCTTTTTGGGAATAGATTCCTTATCAATATATATCTAAAAAAGTTAGCAGTTCTTAGTTGGGAGAAATAAAAGGAGTTTATAATCTAATGGGAAAATAATACTGCTTGAAGTCAGTGAAAGTAAGGGCTTCTAATTCTTTTTCCTCTGTTAACTTGAATAAGGAATTTACAATCCTTATAATAGGTCCAAAATGAACTTTCTCACTGTAATTTTATAGATATTGATAATGAAATATATGTAAAATGCCATTGTATGAAAGAATATGATTAGCAGATATTTTTTTGTTTGCAGCTGTGACTAAATTCACTTATGAAATAAGCAAAAAGTGAGTAATTTTATGCCAGCAAAATGAACCACCTTAAGTTAAAACCCTAATATACTTGCTTCTATTTAGCTTGTTATATTTATAAAAAATTGCAAGTAAGAAATGTGTATCACTGGTGACAGCCTGAAGAGAAGCTTATCTTGAAATTACCTTAATCTCCAAGGCTAAAATAGACCAAGGCCATGTTTATAGTACGGAATTGGTAAATGTTCCCTCTATTTCTATACTTTCCACTATTAAAACCTGAACTCTCCTCTTTTAAATATGAAATTTACAACAGTAGAGACACCTGGGCTTCCTTGGTGGCTCAGGCAGTAAAGAATCTGCCTGCAATGTGGGAGACATGGGTTCAATCCCTGGGTTGGGAAGATCCCCTGGAAGAGAGCATGGCAACCCACTCCAGTATTCCTGCCTGGAGAATCCCCATTGACAGAGGCACCTGGTGGGCTATAGTCCATGGAGTCACAAAGAGTCAGACATGACTGAGAGACTAAGCAAAACACAGCACAGAGACATCGGAAAAAGTTACTAATGAGAAATTTGCAGAATTCAGCCACTATATACCAACAGTCTAAAAATAGATCTAAGATTATTGTAAACTGTAACATAAGGCATCCAGCAAAAAATACACTGTCTAATTATATGAGAAAGACAGGGGGAAAGGACTCAAAGCAATTTAATTACCCTTGTAATTATGTTAGCCACTAATTCAGTGATTCAGTATTTGTGACACATGGAAACTTGGACATCCATTCTCAATGAGAATTCCACAAGAAGAGACAAACTCTGTTTTTGTGATTCCATAGGCACCTAGGTCACAACCAGAAAGTAAGGCTCACCATTGCTATTTTAATGGGTGAAGAAAAGAATGGAGACAATTTATGTAAAATATTTGGAACATTCCTGGCACAAAGTAACTTGGAGATAAGTTATAGATATAATGTATTAGCAAATATTGATTGATTCATTCACTTTTCTCCCAATGAGAATTACATGCATTAGTCATATAATGAAAAAGAAGAAACTGTTCAGAGGAGACTCCGAGACTTAGTGCCTTAAAACAATATGCATTTATTAGTAGTTGGGTGCTTCTTCTATCTGGACCATGGTGAACTCTTCCTGGTGGGCTCTCTCTATCCCTCTGGTCCACTATGGGTTGTCTGAAGGTTGCTTTGCTTGGCTAGACTCTCTCACTTGTCCTATGCTGGAGCAACAGGTGACTCTAAGCCAAAATGTTATATTTTTCTCATGGCTAGGCCAAAACAAAACAAAAGCCAGAAGCACTGAAACACTGGAAGTGTTGCAGTGTTGCTTACACCTCATTCCACTGTCTAAAACAAGTCCCAAGGCCAGGCCTGATTTAGGCTGAGAAGGTACACTCTTCCACATGATGGGAGAAGCTGCAAAGTTAAATGGCAAAATAGGCAGGAAATGGTACAGGAAAAGGGAGAAAATTGTGAGCATTTTAGGAAATTTCTGTGAAAATCACAAGAAAGAATCATTGATAACTCTAATTTTGGAATATCTGTAACAATTTTTACTACTTTGAAGCTGTTATCCTCAGTCTCTTCCCATATAAAACAGAATAGCACAAACAAAGAAAAACAAGAAACCAAAATAATTGAGCCATAAAACAAACTGATAGATATCAAAGGATCAAATTTTATAAGTTGCTCCAGGAGGGAGATTAATTTATTCAGAAGTTAAAATACCATAATAAACTTAGGCTGACTTTTATCTCCACATTTCAGTTCAGTTCAATCACTCAGTCGTGTCTAACTCTTTGCGACCCCATAGACTGCAGCACGCCAGGCCTCCCTTGTCCATCACTAACTCCTGGAGTTTACTCAAATTCATGTCCATGGAGTTGGTGATGCCATCCAACCATCTCATCCTCTGTCATTACCTTCTCCCACCTTCAATCTTTCCCATCATCAGGGTCTTTTCTAACGAGTTAGTTCTTCACATTAGGTGGCCAAAATATTGGAGTTTCAGCTTCAACATCAGTCCTTTTAATGAATATTCAGTATTGATTTCCTTTAGGATGGACTAGTTGGATGTCTTTGCCGTCCAAGGGGCTCTCAAGAGTCTTCTCCAACACCACAGTTCAAAAGCATCAATTCTTCAGTGCTCAGCTTTCTTTATAGTCCAACCCTCACATCCATACATGACTACTGGAAAAACCATAGCTTTGACTAGAC
>SJYV01055738.1:597097-616000 GCA_006410875.1 Neotragus pygmaeus
ACCCCATAGACTGCAGCACGCCAGGCCTCCCTTGTCCATCACTAACTCCTGGAGTTTACTCAAATTCATGTCCATGGAGTTGGTGATGCCATCCAACCATCTCATCCTCTGTCATTACCTTCTCCCACCTTCAATCTTTCCCATCATCAGGGTCTTTTCTAACGAGTTAGTTCTTCACATTAGGTGGCCAAAATATTGGAGTTTCAGCTTCAACATCAGTCCTTTTAATGAATATTCAGTATTGATTTCCTTTAGGATGGACTAGTTGGATGTCTTTGCCGTCCAAGGGGCTCTCAAGAGTCTTCTCCAACACCACAGTTCAAAAGCATCAATTCTTCAGTGCTCAGCTTTCTTTATAGTCCAACCCTCACATCCATACATGACTACTGGAAAAACCATAGCTTTGACTAGACAGACCTTTGCTGGCAAAGCAGTGTCTCTGCTTTTTTGATATGCTGTCTAGGCTGGTCATAATTTTCTTCAAAGGAGCAAGTGTCTATTAATTTCATGGCTGAGGTCACCATCTGCAGGACTTTGGAGCCTAAAAAATAAAACCTGTCACTGTTTCTACTGTTTCCCTATCTATTTGCCATGAAGTGATGGGACCAGATGCCATGATCTTAGTTTTCTGAATGTTGAGTTTTAAGTAAACTTTTCACTCTCCCTTTTTTCTTTCATCAGAGGCTCTTTAGTTCTTCTTCATTTTCTGCCATAAGGGTGGTATCATCTGCATATCTGAGGTTATTGATATTTCTCCCAGCAATCTTGATTCCAGTTTGTGCTTCATCCAGCCTAGCGTTTCTCCTGATGTATTCTGCATATAAGTTAAATAAGCAGGGTGACAATATACAGCCTTGACGTACTCCTTTTCCTATTTGGAGCCAGTCTGTTGTTCCATGTTCAGTTATGACTGTTGTTTCCTGACCTGCATACAAATTTCCCAAGATACAGGTCAGGTGCTTTGGTATTCTCATCCCTTTAAGAATTTTCCACAGTTTGTGGTGATCCACACAAAGGCTTTGACATAGTCAATAAAGCAGAAATAGATGCTTTTCTGGAACTCTCTTGCTTTTTCGATGATCCAGTGGATGTTGGCAATTTGATCTCTGGTTCCTCTCCCTTTTTTAAAACCAGCTTGAACATCTGGAAGTTCATGGTTCACATACTGTTCATCTTCATATTTATTTAAATTTTAAAATACAGAGAACAGGACAAAAATATGTTCCTTGCCATGGGCTTCTCACAAGTATAACAATTTGAAGGACTTATTTGAAATTTTAACCACACAGATAGTCTCCTGTTTGAAACTATAAAAGGCATGGTTTGCTATCCGAAAATTGTGTTACTGAATACCCAATATGAGCACTCTGCCCCGGTTTGCCATCAATACAGGCAGTGTTTCATCTGATACTGATAATATAAGTGATAGATTCATAAATTATTTTTTCATTTTTCTATAAATTAGGAAGATTTCATAATAATCTTACCATAGGCTTATGACAGCTTGCTGATATTTTTATCTTTAGTGTGAACTGACTGGTGCCAAAGGGAGTATGTGGTGTAGCTGAAGGCTCAATGTTGTTAACCAGAAAATATAGATAGTACAATCACCATCAGAGCATTTACTGAATACTCAAAACATGCTTTGTTGCACGAGTCCCTTCTAAGTTTGTTTTATGTACTATTCATTGCATTAAATATTCACAGCAACAATGCAAGATATGGGCTAAACTATTTTTAGCCTAGTTTGCAGCTAAGGAAACTCAGGCAAAGCGTATTAAAATTTTCCTGAGTTCATATATCTTATTTCTGGAGCTATGATTCCGATACAGACACTGGCTGCAAAGTTACAACACTCACCATTCTTGATAATGGATGTTCCCCCTCATGCAAATAACCACCATGAAACCAATGATTTGTTATTGATTATATAGTATTTTCCTGCCAAGAAAATTGATGCCACATACTTAACATGTGGCCAAGATTAAGTTCAATTAGTGACTCTCTACTGGCATTAAAGTTTACTAAGGCTGAAAAATTGAATAAGAAATATAGACTATGTTGTTGTTATTCAGTCACTAAGTCGAGTCCGACTCTGCAACCTCATGCACTGTAGCACACCAGACTCCTCTGTCCTCCACTATCTCCCATGGAGCTTGCTCAATTTCTTGTCCACTGAATTGGTGATACTATCTAACCATGTCACCCTCTACCACCCGCTTCTCCTTTTTCCTTCAATTTTTCCCAGCTTCAGGGTCTTTTCCAATGAGCTATGGAATATGCTTATTCAACTAAGCTGTTTAGTGGAAAGAGAAAAAAGACTAATCAAATGTCTGATACTTTCTTACAATTTTGAATTATGTTAATGACTTGCTGGCAGCCCTTACATTTTGTCATTTTTTCCTGAAAAGCATCTGCAAATATCTTATTTGTTCATTATGGAAACTAAAAGATGTGAAGTTCCATTAGACATAAAATGAGTTGTGCAGATTAAGCTGAAAGATTGAAAATGAGTCTTTCATTTCATGTATACCACAAAAGATATTGTTGAGGGAAATCTGTTGTTTTCACCAAGCAGTTCATGACTTTGGATATCAGAGAACAAATCTTAAGACTTAGAACACCAGAAGCAATCTATATCATCTAAGGGTCAAGTTAATATTCACGTAGGAAATGTTGTCATGACCTGTTTAAAATTATTTAAGTCTGTTTTTATCAATAGAAATTTGTATTGAGATTCACATTACAGATACAATAGAGTCTCCTTGAGGTCTACTCTGGTTGAGATCAGGATATTTGTGATTTCATAAATGTTTAAGTTTAAAATATATGGTTCATACTCATTCTTGAAAACTGAATTATTCTCACAAGTTACAAATTTCTCCATGTCCTTTGTTGTTTAGTCGCTAAGTCATGTCTGACTCTGCAACCCCATGGACTGCAGCATGCCAGGCTTCCGTGTCCTTCACCATCTCCTGGAGTTTGCTCAAACTCATGTCCATAGAGTCAATGATGCCATCCAGCCATCTCATCCTCTGTTGTCCCCTTCTTATATGTCCCTTATATGTGGCCTAAAGCATATTTTGTGATTTGCAATAGAGAATAATATTTAAGAAGAAGTTCAATATATTTAGTAATTTGCTACCTTAAATATAAATAATATGTATATTTATTCCCATCTTTCATATGTGGACATCTCCATTCTTAAAATAAACAATAATAGCAGCAACTCCACTCAGAGGCACAGAAGTTCAAGCATCATATATTCTGATGGCCATAAGTGATTCTGTGTTGTGGACATTCTAAGAACAAGTAGTGGAAAATGAGGTATCTCCCAAACCTAATGTGCCTTATAGTAATTACTTTGGAGTTTCACCTGTATTGAATCATTCCCATAAAGGGTTATAGTTTTTATATATTTTTCTTTTATACTCTAGCTTTTGGCTTCAACTTTAATCTTAGGATGCCATGGACTCAGGAGATAGACTGAATTCAAATGAGGCCACTGGATTTAAATGAGGACTGAATTCAGATTCGAATTAAAATGAGGGCTCTGACATGCACAGAGATGTGGATAAGTGACTTAACCTTTATGGGACTCATCCAAATTAGTATCAAAAAGTGAGGGGAAAAAATTAAATGGGTTAATAAATAAGCATTTCGAGCCATGGCTGACATATAATAGTGAAAGTGAAAGTCACTTGGCCACATCAGACTCTTTGAGTCCCCAAGGACTGTAGCCTGCCAAGCTCCTTTGTCCATGGGATTCTCCAGGTATATAAGCATTTTATAAGCATTCTATAAATGTTATGAATTCTGGGAGTTTAGTGTGGGGATAGACATTAGGTAACTGAGATGTCTATTTTTCTTGAAGTTTCTTTGAATCCCATTTGACTGCCTTTTTATTTACTAACTTGCAAGAGCAATGGAAACATTCCCTCAGTTGATTAAACTGATCAGGTTCAGTGATTTTGTGTGTCGTTCTTTAAGCAGATAAGGTTTAAATGCTAGAATGCGATACCAGAACCCTATAGACATGTCACTCTTCTAAAAATTAGTTATATATGCTTTTGAAGTCTTGTGTCCAGAGCTGTCTTACCTAAATATTTTTCTTGGACTTTATGTAAAACTGGTGTATTTGATTTGTACAATGAGTTGCATCTCCACAAATGTTATTACTAGGAGAGCAAAGAAAATATAATATTTAGAATTACTATAAAGAATCAAAACCACTAGATTCTCTACTTAAGGCCTTTCATGAGGCAAAACATTTTGGAATGAGAATCTATCTTTATCAATAGTGTATGTTCAGTTGGCGTAACATGCTGTGAGTTCTCAGGATGAAGAGGAATCGCAAATCCATGAAGCAAAGCCTCTTTGTTGTTTACAGTATTTAAAATAAATTGTTTCAGTTCTCTGTGGGATTGTTTCCTGTTGAGAAGAACCTCATAATTAAAAACAGCAACTGGAATGGAATTATAATGCAGGTATTTTGACAATGAAGGCACCTGGTATATTGTCTTGAAATAAACTGACCTATGGTTATTATCGATACTGTTCTTTCTAGGCGGGATTTGCATAACTACAGAGAATTAGTCCCTCTGCCCATCCTTTTGAAAAGAGCACAGAGTATTTAGTAGAGAGGAGATAATTATGCTATTTGGGATAATAGTTAGATTTACTGTCTAGGACTGCTATTCTTTACACTACATGAATTTCAGGATAATTATTCAGATCCTGTTTAGATGAAAGCTGATTCATTTTTTTCAGGTTTTCCTTACACTCCCTTTTTATCTTTATTGTTATTTTTTAAGCAAACAAGTCTAGCATTGCAAGCAAAAGTGCTATTTAATATTAAAATTGACCTTCTTTTGTCTGTACTTAGAATTCATCTATTGAAAAATTTGAATTATCATAGATCAAATCTGTACAAATTATGATTGTTTTTTTCGTTCAGTATTTTGCTAGACTATCTCTTGCCTAGCATTTATGATGGAGAAGGCAATGGCAACCAACTCCAGTACTATTGCCTGGAAAATCCCATGTAGCGAGGAGCCTGGTAGGCTGCAGTCCATGAGGTCGCTAAAAGTCAGACACGACTGAGCGACTTCACTTTACATTTTTCACTTTGATGCATTGGAGAAGGAAATGGCAACCCACTCCAGTATTCTTGCCTGGAGAATCCTAGGGACGGGGAAGCCTGGTAGGCTGCCGTCTATGGGGTCGCACAGTCGGACACGACTGAAGGGACTTAGCAGCAGCAGCAGCCTTTATGAGTTTCTTCCCTGATGGCTCAGGTGGTAGAGCGTCTGTCTGCAATGGGGGAAACCCAGGTTCGATCCCGGGGTCGGGAAGATTCTCTGGAGAAGGAAATGGCAATCCACTCCAGTACTATTGCCTGGAAAATCCCATGGACAGAGGAGCTTGGTAGGCCACAGTCCATGGGGTCCCAAAGAGTCACGACTGAGTGACTTCACTTTCACTTCACTAAGGGCTTCCCAGGTGGCGCTAGTGGTAAAGAACCCACCTGCTAATGCAAGAGACAACAGGTTCAACCCAGGTACGGAAGACCCCCTAGAGGAGGACAGGGCAACTCACTCCAGTATTCTTGCCTGGAGAATCTGATGGACAGGGAAGCCTCGTGAGCTATAGTCCGTGGGGTCGCAAAGAATCAGACATGACTGAAATAGCTTAGCACACCACAGCGCATAGTAACTTCCTATGCATGTATGTGTGTGTATATATATGTATGTAAATTCCTTCTTTAAAAGGAATGAAATGTATATCAGCAAAGTCAAATGACAAGTTGAAGAAATCATTCATTTGACTTTCTATTGAGAGACAACTGTGGAATAATTATATTATTAAAGTTAAATATATTTTTTGTGTTTTAATATAATAAGCTATTTATGTTTTATATCTTAAAAACTTAACCAGCATAAATCCTTATCTACAAGAACATATTGCATATTATTTCCTCCTCTTCTACACTGGTAAATTAACTTTGACTTTTGTGACATAGGAGAGCTAAAATTAAGCAATTTTATGGCTTGTTCTGTAAATTATCCATTTATAGTATCACACTGCATAAGCCAACCCGAGTTTACTTAAATACAATCATACGTTTACTTTTTGTGTAGTTTCAAGAATTATGTTTAACATGTTCCCAGAAATAAAACAGGATATTTTACAAATTGAATTCTGACCATGTGGTTATGAGAAATTTTGCAAATCACAAAATAACTCAGTGATAATCTGCCATACCTTAAAGCATTGTCAATTTATAGACAGTTTTATAAATTTAAAAGTTAAGCATTGTAAGTACATAAGCCTATCTTTAAATGGTTTTCATATCATTCTGTCTTTATTTTTAAGTTAGAATCTTGTCTAATCAAAGAAATCACCTCATGTAATTACGGCTATACTACTTCTGACATTTAATTGATGGGTTATTACATATTTGTGTGGCATCTGTGGATACATAATAAATGGATCTATTGATATTATTTGAAACATCCAGAATCCTTGAGATACTGCCTCCCAGGTAAAATGATCATAATCCTATTAGTCTTTCAAATCTGTATTCAAAATACTTTCCTTTTGTGAGAGAGGGAGAGAGAGGAGGATAAAAAAGAGGGAGGGAGTGGGGGAGAGAGAGACTTGGGCATGTACAACTGTTACAACAAGCAGAACTCCTATTATTAAATCAGATCCCTTAAATAAAATATGTGAGAGCTGTCTTTCAAAGACTTCTCTTAAAGCATGAAATTGTTATATGGCATCCTAATTTAGCCAGTCCACAAAGCTATCTGTGATGGCAGAAAAAGGTTCTTTCTTAAAATGGATGCTTCAGTCTTTTCCTCCCAGTAGCTATTCAACGTCCTTTGTCTATTTATACTCATTATTGCCGTTATAGGAACAGTGTGGGTTTTCATTACTTCATTGGCATGGGATGCACTGATTCAGTTTTGCTGTCAGTTCTGACCTCTTTCTTTCCCTCCCCCACTTTCACTTACTGAAAATCTACAAATAAAAGAAACAACATACACAGTATAATATAGTACAAAGTAAATAGCACATCACAAATTAAGCTGTCATGTTTAGCTTGAATTTAACAGAATTGCATCTGTTGAACAAAGAACACAGAGAAGCTTATGAACAAACAGTATAATTTGATGATTTTTTGTATGTAATAATTTTTTAAAGGGTGCTCAGTATTATTATCATTCCTCTGAATTTTTGTTATGCTATTGCTGTGGATATTTTTTATTCTATTTAATATATTCAATTGAGAAAGAAAAAGCAGTTTGGTAAGATGGTTGATATGATAACTTCAGTTTCCATGTGAATTATTTGCAGCTATTTAGTATGAATTCTTTATTTTCAGCTCATTCATTAATTTTATGTGACTAGCTTGATCATCTAACAAGTTTTATTTTTAAAGCTTATCATATGTGTATATTGTATGAGCTATATTCATTCCTTATACAGAAAACTGTAGGACTCTTTATTTTCCTTAAATTTTACTGTAATACTATCAATACAATGTAATGAATTCTTTATGATAACTCACAAAACTAGGAAAAGTATTCTTTAAAAATGCATATTCTGCACTTTCCTTCCTTCTAATAATCATGGACAGGAGAAAGTGATATTGAATTTTAAAGCAGTTTAACAAAAGTAATTGGATCTTACACAACAGAAAAATCACTTTAAAATATACATTTTGCCAGCTCAAAGAATTCAGTCTGTTATTGCTATTGAATTCACATATACTCTTTTCTCGCAAAATGGATAAGAAAAATCTCCATTGTATCCAGATACCTTAGGTATGGTTTAATGCTTCTCTCTTTTTCTCTCTCCCCCAAATAATATTATTTACAAAGAACCTAGAAAAAAAGATAATGATGTAACAATCCTTCATTCTCTTATTCCTGGGAGCTATAGAATATATTAAAAAATCCTTCTATGGGTGTAGTTTTAAAAGATACATACAAGATTAGGCCTGGTCAGAGGAGGGGAAAACAATTATCTTAAGAGGACTGAGCCTTCCTCTCTAAGAAATCACCCCTGACCCTGGAAAAGTCTGTCTTGTACTAAAAATATCTTGAAATGTCTTTTCATCTTTGTTGAGTCTTTACAAGCACCATCATATCTGATACCTTTAGAATAGTAATTCTCTGGAAAAGCATGAGACATCTTTGGTTTAAAGTGAATTTGATTATGAAAAGATCCATAAACACTGTTTACACACTTTTCTGACTGTTATAGGCAGTAAATAAATGCTATTTTTATGAGCATTTTGAGTTTAATACAAGCTTGTAACCTCATGAAAGTCCACCAGCATTTGTCCAAGGCTTTACCTCTCTGTACTGACATCAGGCTTGTCAAGTAGTGCTAGTGATAAAGAACCTGCCTGCTGATGCAGGAGATGCAAGAGACATGGGTTTGATCTCTGGTTGGGAAGATCCCCTGGAGGAGAGCATGGCAAACCACTCCAGTATTCTTGCCTGGAGAATTCCATGGCCAGAAGAGCCTGGAGGGTTACAGTCCAGAGGGTCACAAAGAGGCGGATACGACTGAAGTGACTTAGCATACAAGCACTGATACTATCACTTCTCATCTGGGAGAACTGAGGTGGATAGAATTTGTGTCTTGACCTCTTATGTGTGGCATTCTCAGTAGTACTGACACTATGATTTGCACAAGTGGTTTATGGGGCTGCTTGAAAAACTCCATTCAGGTCATGATGTCTTTGTCATCTGTAGTAAATTCTTGCCCCTTACTTTTTTCTGTCCATATAGTTTAAAATGCTAAATGAATAAAGGAAGCTGAGTATGATAAAAAATAAATAAAAGCAAAACAAAACAAAAAACAGTGAGCCTTACTACAACTGTAAAATAATGTAAATCAAGCTAAGTATGAACCCCAACATTAACTGAATTAGAACATTCTGACTGAAATTCTGTGAATTTTATTATGATGTTTGCTGGATTGTGTTTTGCAATTTCAGCAACAAAGAAAGAGTTAAGGCACTTTGGAATCTGTCTTGAGTAAAAGGTTAGTTAACCAATTTACCTAGGGTATCCTCTTCTTCCTATTACGATAGGTTCCAGCTCAAACCAGTGGTGAGTTAGATATGTTAGAGCTGTTTATTTCCTTTGGTTCTGTTAAAGGCATTGAGCTTTTCAACAGGTAATACTCAAAACTCCTCTATATATTTGATGCATTCAACTGAGCAATAAGTATCATAATGCTGAGATGTAGTTAATATTTTATTATTCATTAATTCATTTATTCCACAATTATTCATCATGTATCTAAATGTGCCAAGTTATATTCTAGGAAGGATATTTCTCAAATCAATATTTTTTTCTTACTAGTATATTACCATCACTATGATACTGCTAAAAATGCAAGATTTCCAACTTGGATGAGGCTCTGTTTCCCTATAGAATAAAATGACAGATGGAGATAATTGGCTGAAATTTACAAGAAAAAATATCTCTTTCACCATATTCAAGGATGAAAAAATGGTTTTGTCTTTCATCCAATACTGAGTAATGATGTTTGGAAGGACTTGGAAGTAGAGGTCAGCCTTAGTGTTGGGTAGGCTGAGTGGAGATATTACTAATAATGTGTGTTTTGAATGTGGGTAGGGACTATTGTGGACCAACCTAGACATTTTTAATGACAAGGTCAGTGAAAAAAACTAAAATTTATTTATNATTCAGGTCATGATGTCTTTGTCATCTGTAGTAAATTCTTGCCCCTTACTTTTTTCTGTCCATATAGTTTAAAATGCTAAATGAATAAAGGAAGCTGAGTAGGATAAAAAGTAAATAAAAGCAAAACAAAACAAAAAACAGTGAGCCTTACTACAACTGTAAAATAATGTAAATCAAGCTAAGTATGAACCCCAACATTAACTGAATTAGAACATTCTGACTGAAATTCTGTGAATTTTATTATGATGTTTGCTGGATTGTGTTTTGCAATTTCAGCAACAAAGAAAGAGTTAAGGCACTTTGGAATCTGTCTTGAGTAAAAGGTTAGTTAACCAATTTACCTAGGGTATCCTCTTCTTCCTATTACGATAGGTTCCAGCTCAAACCAGTGATGAGTTAGGTATGTTAGAGCTGTTTATTTCCTTTAGTTCTGTTAAAGGCATTGAGCTTTTCAACAGGTAATACTCAAAACTCCTCTATATATTTGATGCATTCAACTGAGCAATAAGTATCATAATGCTGAGATGTAGTTAATATTTTATTATTCATTAATTCATTTATTCCACAATTATTCATCATGTATCTAAATGTGCCAAGTTATATTCTAGGAAGGATATTTCTCAAATCAATATTTTTTTCTTACTAGTATATTACCATCACTATGATACTGCTAAAAATGCAAGATTTCCAACTTGGATGAGGCTCTGTTTCCCTATAGAATAAAATGACAGATGGAGATAATTGGCTGAAATTTACAAGAAAAAATATCTCTTTCACCATATTCAAGGATGAAAAAATGGTTTTGTCTTTCATCCAATACTGAGTAATGATGTTTGGAAGGACTTGGAAGTAGAGGTCAGCCTTAGTGTTGGGTAGGCTGAGTGGAGATATTACTAATAATGTGTGTTTTGAATGTGGGTAGGGACTATTGTGGACCAACCTAGACATTTTTAATGACAAGGTCAGTGAAAAAAACTAAAATTTATTTATTAAAAGGAGGATTCCTTCAACTAGCCATTTGACTTTTCTGATATGCAGTTGATTCACTCTGAAGAAGAAATTGATGTCTACATACCCAGTGATTACCAAACATTCTGTATAAAATGGAATATATAGAGTTTATTTATTTCCTAAATATTTAAGACAATGCCAGACATGTTAGTGAAACACTAGACCCCAAACAGTCATAATTTTAACAAATTTTAATGTATGATGATTCAAAAATTCCTGATAGATAGTTTCCAAATACAAAAAAGATCTTCACATAATTTATTTTACTTCTCCTATGAAAGTCATTGCTTTCTAATTGGATCAACTTTATACACTGTCTTCCTCTCCTAGATTCTCTGGATCTTAAGACAGAATCCATGTTTAAATTAGTAGTGTAATTCCCACAATGATTTNTAGTTTCCAAATACAAAAAAGATCAACAATTCACATAATTTATTTTACTTCTCCTATGAAAGTCATTGCTTTCTAATTGGATCAACTTTCTTTATACACTGTCTTCCTCTCCTAGATTCTCTGGATCTTAAGACAGAATCCATGTTTAAATTAGTAGTGTAATTCCCACAATGATTTGCTAGGAGGAGGCAAGTAACTATTTCTTAAGTAAATCACTGAGTGTAAAGTTCTGGACTTAAATGAGACTACCCTCTCCAAAGTCTTATAAAAACTCACCATTCCCTTTAAATCCACATCCACCATGATAAGATAGTAGCAAAGCTTGTGGAAATTGATGAAAGTTCTGCCGTCATTATAATGCTTAGATTTACTTTGAAAGGGAACTGAAATCAGCCACTGGGAACACTCTAAAACCTCTACTAATTTTAGGTCAGTAGCTGTTCTTCTTTAGGAACGTTAAACCATTCTCAAATAACACTTTTTTAATGTTGTTCTAAAATATATGCCTCTGCCTAGCCAAGTCATTTGGAAGTTCTTCCTGAGAAGCTAATTCATCATATTTTCAGGTAAAAAAATTTTTAGTTCAAAACATGCTTAGTGTTCAGAAACTCCTAAAAAAAAGAGAATGTCAACCTGACTAGTATCTAATTTAAAACCTGTTTTTGGATGTTCTGCCCTCAACAGAAAGCTGTAATTTGGGTGCTGACCGTGCTAAAAAGGGGCTACAGGAAGACCTTCTGACCAATAGTGATATTTTTTATTTAAAACACTTAAAACACTAAAGTTTGAAGAAGCTTAAAGTGCTTATGTTCTAACACAATAGACTAGTTAAGACATCCTGCAAACACTAGATGAGATACTTGAAAATCTAACTGGAAGAAATAAAAGGAAAAATTGTAAATTCCATTATGTATTTAACATCTCCTCTTGTCTTACCCCTCTTTTTAATCACTAGAGCACAGCTAAAAACTTTTCTAAATGAAAGGCAGATGCTGTAAAATGTGCAAGTTTTCTGTATCATGGATCTGCACTTTTTTTTTCCTAACGCAGTTTTTTGTTTCTAACTTTGCCCATGGTTTTTCATTAACTTGTCTACTATGTGCTGATTTTGGATTCATTTCAAAGACTTTTATATATTTTCTTTCTTTATGATAGGAAATGATTGATCAACTCACTCATTCTCTGTTATTTTTCATGGTGATGGGCTAATATCCTGTAGAGTCATTTTTTAAATTATGTTTTAGGCTTACATTACTGCCTTCCCATACACATAACAAAGAAAGGGACTACTAGCTACAACACAGCTTCTAATGGATTTAACCTAGATTAATCTGTCATAAATCTGTAACCCTTGAGAGTCAGTTGGTAATTAATCTACACACTACATCTTAAAGCAAAGCTGAGAGTCTATACAAAGTTAGTGATAAATATAAATTCTTCCATAGGTCACACATCAAGCCGAGAGACTCATTATCTTTCTCTATTTTGTTTTCCTTTTTTTCTTTATTTTCATTTCTTTCTTTCTTAATTTCCTCCTAATCTTTTCTCCTTTCCCTTTTTTCCTTGTTGCCATCCCCTTTCCCCTGCCTTTTACTGTTCTTTCCTCCCTACTTCTCTCCTTCCCCCTATGTATTCTTTCATTCTTTTTTCTTTTAATTCACTTGTCTTCCCTGACTTTCCCACTATTTTTTTTAGTTAAAGTTTTCTTCTATTACTTGTCTTTCTTTGTATATTTTCCCATCTCTATGTTATATTTACCACATGTTCACTGAGACTAGGAAGGCATTATGGAAAAAAATAGATGATAAAATGAAGATCCTGGCCTGCTTCCTTATTCCCTTCATTCTGTTCTTTCTTAAACATGTTTATTAAAGCTATTTATTATGTGTATGTATCTAGTAATGTGAGGTACAGAATTGTGTTTTTCTTCACAACATTCCTAGAAATGTTTAGGGAAGCAATGGTTAAACAAAGTTAATTAGCTTGCAACAAGTATATACAATGAGTGGTTGGATTAGAATGACCATCTACTAAAGAATCCCCAGCTTAGCCAAATTCTTTATACCTTATTCACTTTCTAGATTTCTTTTTTTTTAGGCAAATCACTTGACAACTGTTTCATAATTTTAGCCCTCTGAGAATGGGCACAACACTTGCCTCTTTATCTTCTCAGTAGAAAAGATGACCTAGTCTTTTGATGGTGATTATGATGATGAAACTTCCTTGCCCTTATAAAGCTTTGTGTGTACCCATAGTTGTCCTTATCACTTTATATTGATAAGTTCAATCCATTCAGAGTGACAGCTTAGCTGTTAATCTTAATGAACATTGCTGTGCTGTGTATAATTAGCACATGGTCACTATTCACAGGGCTTCCCAGGTGGCACAGTGGTAAAGAATCCCCTTGCAGTGCAGGAGATGCAGGTTCCATGCCTGGTTCAGGAAGATCCTCTGGAGGAGGAAATGGCAACCCACTCCAATATTCTTGCCTGGGAAATTCAGTGGACAGAGGAGCCTATCAGGCTACAATCCATGGGGCTTCAAAGAGTCAGACATACCTGAGCAGCTGAGCATGTGCATTATTCCATATTTAGACAAAAAAGTGTCTCTGGGCTATTACAACTTGTGCAAATTGCGTCCTTTTTTCCAATGTCTGAGTGCTGCAAGGAAAAAAAAAAAAAGGGCATTTTCAACCAAACTCAATTTAAGTTGAATAGAATGTTGATTTAAGACAAATTTGAGAAGAGGAAGCAATATATATGACTTAGCAGGCTATTTATTTTTTAATATAACAGAAAAGCACAAGAAAGGAAGGAAAAGTGAACATACCAATAGTTATGGACAGTTTTCTTCAGTGTAGAGGAACAAATCAGAAGGACTATCATGTAAATGATAACTTAAAAATTCAAGAATAATTAATTAAAGAGTAACTCATTTATTTAGTGCTGATATGCTAGGTTTGCACTAAACAGCACTGTAATATTCTGTGGATGCTTAGCTATTTAAGATATTTTATTTCTACAGACTTCTTATGTCCCTATATCTCTTGACATACAGTCAGGAAAATATGATTAATAGTTGAGAAATTGTAGTTGTTATTAGTTTTCCGTATTGAGAAAAACATTCCCAAACTCCAAATAGAAACCACACTGAACATTTTAGAACAATTACCAGGGAGGAGTTAAGACATATCAAAAATTATTTATTTTCAGTTACTTAAAACTTTATCGTTTGAAATAGTCAAATCTAGCATGACAGAGGTTTGGTGATCCTCTGTAGTTCTAATTTGTAGCAAAAGAAATGTGGATCTCTTCACTTATCCACAAGATAATTGTCTTTCCCAGCAGGAAAAAAATTATAGTGCTTCTTCTTGGTTGGTAGTGTGTATGTGTGTGTGTATGTGTGTGCTCAGTTGCTGAGTTATGTCTGACTCTGCAACACCATGAACTATATAGCTCTCCAGGAATTTTCCGTCCATAGAATTTTCAACAGGCAAGAATACTGGAGTGGGTTGCCATTTCCTCTTTCAGGTGATCGAACAGTGTCTCTTGCATTGGTAGGCAGATTCAATGGCAACCCACTCCAGTATTCTTGTCTGGAGAATGCCATGGATAGAGGAACCTGGCAGGGGTCCATGGGGTCACAAAGAGTTGGGCATGACTGAGCGACTAACACACACAGGGCTAAATATTAAACATCATCATTATTACGTCTGAATCACTATTTACCCAGAAGTCTTTTAATGCAAAGAAGGAGAGTCAGGTCTGATGCTGACTATTTTGGAATATTTAGCCCTAACTATCTGGACACACAATAAGCACAAGTATGTTTTATTTTACTAGTTGCCCATATTCATGAATAATGTATAACTAGTCATACTTCTCAGATCATCTTTATTCTGAATCCTCAACCTGACTGCAATTCTTAAATGCATTTAATCATGCCAAATCCCTGTATGTTCTTTGGAAGCCATATAGGCATATCATGAGTAGATAATTAGTCCTTATTTTGACTGGACAACATTTTAAATAGTTAAATGACATTTCTTAATATAGCCTAAAGGAGAAATGAATCCCTTAAGTCACTGCTAGCTTTTATTCAGAGAGGCAAGTTCTCCTTGACAGTTACTTTAAAAGACAAGTTGTCTCAAGATATCTGTTTTCCCTTTTAAATTCTCTTGCTTTTGCACTTAAGCTCTGCATTATTTAGGCTAGTTAACATGCAGAACAGAGAGCTGTTTCTTAACTTTTCCCCCCTCTTTTGAAGATAATTTAATTCACATTAACTGAGATTCTGCACCTTTTATACTTTCTGATCTGTTTAAAGATTATTTAAACTCTTTTTTTCTTTTAAATGCTGATACACTTGTAAAGTCCACCCAAGTAATAATTTAAAGATTGTATTGTGTTAAAGGCACATAATCTCTTTAACTTTCTCAATTTTACCATCTTTTCATGGCCTCATATTTTTTAAAGCAGCAAATTAGAATTTAAGCAATAAAAATGTGATTTTAAAGTGAGAATAATAATAATTATGTAAAAATTGTTTCTTTGGGAAAAATGAGAGATTATACCTAGTTAAGTAGATGACAGAGTACTAATTATTATTTACAGCCTTTAATATTGCATTTTTGCAAGTAACAATAGATTGTTTCAATTAACATTTAAAAGCTGGTAATTATAAAATATAATGCTACTTGTCAGAAAAATCGCTAACTTATGTACACGTACTCTTTGAAATTACTCTGTATTTCTTCTTCTCAGTTTCCAGTAATATGCATTTTTGACATTTATTGATTTAAATAATTTAAAAAGAAACTTAAATGATGTCTTTTTTCACAAACTATTTTGGGGCTTTATTTAAAAGATATCTTTTGGCACTCTGATAATGCAAAAACATGAATTTTAGCCTTTCATGTGTGAAAGAGGGCTTCCTAGGCTGTACTATTGGTAAAGAACCTGCTTGCCAATGCAGAAGACACAAGAGATTAGGGTTTGGTCCCCGGGTCAGGAAGATCCTCTGGATGTGGATATGGCAAACCACTCCAGTATTCTTGCCTGGAGAATCCCATGGACAGAGGATCCTGGCAGGCTCTAGTCTATAGGGTTATACAGAGTTAGACACGACTGAAGTGACTTAGCGCACATAGGTGAAATATTTTATATTTCTGCATAATTAATTGGCAAATAGTCTAAAAATGTAAACTTTTGACATCTTTAATTATGCCAAGAAAAGTGGACATTTATAAAAATATATATTTTTTGATAATTTGGAGTATTTTTCCATATAAATATATGTGTGGAAAAGACACATAGAATAAGAAGTTAGAACAACAGTAATGATAGCAGTAGAAAAATATACAAAGTGTTTCTATATGTAGATCCTTATGCAAAGCACTCAACATGTTTGTCTCATTTAATCCTCAGAACAACCCATGAGATAGATGCCATTAAGTAACTTGCTCGGGGTTACTTTGTTGATAAGTGGCAGAAGGTGAACTCAATCAGACTTTCTTTGCTTAGATCCCAGGGTGTTAATCACACTGATTCATTGATTCCCTCTAGTGTAGGATTGAAAGTAAAGATTTTCACACAGTGAAAGTTAAAGTTTGCACTGTGCATGGTTCCTTGGTTTGAGCTCCAAAATACTGTTACAAAAAAAGTGTGACGTGTATTAAGTATACTTGAAGGCACCACTTTTACCTCATTCTCTTTTAATATACATACATTTTCCTCATCTCTACAGGTTAAATCTCAGCCTCATGGATTGCACCTATATATTCTCAAGTCATCTAAAAATATGTATGTCAATTACCTGATTAATACAGGGTTAAATAAGTATGGCTCAAATATCTCTTTGTGTTCCTTTTCTCTTAAGAAATCAGTACAGTCAGGTTTTCTTTCCAAATTTAACCAACCCGATTGTGATTAGTATGTCCTACATAATCTCTTTGATGCTTTGTTTGCTAGAAATAACCATCATACTTCTTTCTTCTATTCTTAAAGCATTTATTTCCATTTCTCACATTTACCTCACCAAGGAGTGGCTTGGCATCTTCCATTCTCAGAAGTTCAGCCCAGCACACTATGGTTTCCAAACTTGGCTTTTCTGTCTCTGGGATGACAGTGATCCCAAACCTCATAATTGAGGTGTCTTTTTACCATGTAGAACTACAAATAGACCAATATTGTGAAGATGCAACCTTTTCTTAGCTTAATATGGCTTTAATAATAGGAGAAGTTTGAGGCTTTTTACCAACATAGTAATTTAGACTCCTTATTTTGACTTAGATACAAAATTCTTCATCCATTCAGAGACCAACTGAGGGAAAGCTGTGAGAGAAAGAGCCAAGAAAAATAGTCATTTCCCAATATCATTTTGGTCCTGGAATCTTTACGTACATGCTTCTTGAGTTTTCACCTTTCTGTCTGTCCAAACTAAAAATGTTCCCCTTATTTCAAGCTAAGTCTATTGAGATTCTTAGTATACCTGAAGATAACAGTTAACAGCACAACATTAAAGTCAGAATGTCTGTGTTTGCAACCTCATTCTTTCATTCTCTAAATGCAAACTTGCGAAAAACTCATTTAACTTCTTTATGCCTTACTTTACTCATCTGTAAAATGGGGTCAATATACAAACTGTCTCACAAGATGGCTGTGAGAATTGAATGAACTAATATATGTTTTAGAATAGTGTCTGATATATCAATGTTTCCTGAGTGAATGAAAATACTTTTTCAGGTTCAGTTCAGTTGAGTTCAGTTCAGTCATTCAGTCGTGTTCAACTCTTTGCTACCCCAGGTATCACAGAATACCAGGCTTCCCTGTCCATCACCAACTCCCGCAGTTCACTCAGACTCACGTCCATCGAGTCAGTGATGCTNCCTAAGGGCTTGGGATTTCTGAAGATGTCCTTACAAGGCATTTATGGCCTTATTTGCATCCCTCCCCCCCTCAATTTTTGGATCCCATCTATATCCCTGGCTTGTGAAACTTTTTGGACTTACATGTAGAACGTTTATAAAACTTTTTGTCTTCAATTTCCTGTTCAAAGTTCAAAGGTGTCTCTCCTACAAGGGCTGCCCCAGGGGCTCTGCAGCAAAAAATCCACCTAACAATACAGGAGACGTGGCGGAGACACAGGGCCAGGAAGACCCCCTGGAGAAGGAAACGGCAACCCACTCCAGTATTCTCACCTGGAAAACCCCATGGACAAAGAGGAGCCTGGCAGGCTACACTCCGTAGGGTCGCAGAAGAGTTGGACACGACTAAACAACAACAAAAACCTTGCTATATAAAGCATGATTGGGTGAGCAAATAACACTTTCGTCACTAACCCTTTTATAGGCAATGACTGGATCTCTTTTGAGCCTTTCTTGCAGGCTGTGGTGGTTCTATTCTCTATTCTGGTTTCATAGGCCAGCCTCCTTTCCCTCAGATTCCTACCATTTTGGTTATTCCAGTTATCCTTCTGTGATCCTTTTTTAATTCCACTATAGCCTGGTTGTGAGGCAACCAATTCTGCACAAAGAATTCCAAACACAAAAGTGCTGGATCCTGTTTATATCTCAATAACCTCCTCGATAATGCCCAGAATTCCGAGCCAGTGTCCTCCAGATACTACATATGAACTAAGGAGTTCGCTTGGGTGTACTACCTCAGGCACCTCGAACTTAAAATGTCCCGTTCTTTTCTTATCTATTTCCAAACCTGTTCTCACTTGTTCTCTCGTGGTATAGTTATTAGAAACACAAGCATCCACTCAAGGC
>SJYV01055738.1:616062-664284 GCA_006410875.1 Neotragus pygmaeus
TTTTTCTTTAGTTCTTTTCTATGTGGATATCTTCACAGTAGGATATTTAATATTGTCCAAGAATTCTCAGAGCTTTTCATGTTTTCCTTCTTTAAAAAATATTTAAAAAATATTTTACATATACTGTCTTTCATTTATTCCCTCCTTTCTTAGTTCAGTTGAGTTCAGTCAGTCAGTTGTGTCTGAGTCTTGTCAACCCAATGAATCACAGCATGCCAAGCCTCCCTGCCCATCACCAACTCCTAGAGTTCACTCATACTCATTTCCATCGAGTCAGTGAAGCCATCCAACCATCCCATCCTCGGTCGTCCCCTTCTCCTCCTGCTCCCAATCCCTCCCAGCATCAGAGTGTTTTCCAAAGAGTCAACTCTTCACATGAGGTGGCCAAAGTACTGGAGTTTCAGCTTTAGCATCATTCCTTCCAAAGAAATCCCAGGGTTGATCTCCTTTAGAATGGACTGGTTAGATCTCTTTGCAGTCCAAGGGACTCTCAAGAGTCTTCTCCAACACCACAGTTCAAAAGCTTCAATTCTTCGGTGCTCAGGCTTCTTCACAGTCCAACTCTCACATCCATACATGACCACAGGAAAAACCATAGCCTTGACTAGATGGACTTTAGTCGGAAAAGTAATGTATCTGCTTTTGAAGATACTATCTAGGTTGGTCAAAACTTTTCTTCCAAGAACAAAGCGTCTTCTAATTTCATGGCTGCAGTCACCATCTGCAGTGATTTTGCAGCCCCCCAAAATAAAGTCTGACACTGTTTCCACTCTATCGCCATCTATTTCCCATGAAGTGATGTGACCAGATGCCATGAGCTGGTTTTCTGAATGTTGAGCTTTAAGCCAACTTTTTCACTTTCCTTTTCACTTTTATCAAGAGGAAGTTAGCCAGAATATATTCAGACTCTACATTTGTGCCCTTTCGCTTCACTACTTTGTCAGTTTCTACAAGTAAAGTAAACATATATGGTTATATGGTTTCATAAATTGATGTCACTAATTTATGAAACCATGAATCCCCTCAAGTTTTAATAAGAGAAGACCTTTGACTTTCAGGACTATGCTAAGTATGATTTAGTAAACATAGATTAAGACTGATGTGATGTAAAATAATCCCTATATTGAAATTCTAGAATGTGTGCTACTGACTGGGGAAAATACATAGCCCCAAAGTGGTGAATTACGTTTTCTTCCTCAGGCCTTTCATTATAAGAAGGATTTAATCATGAGAAGAAACCTCCCATGTATTGTCAAAAGACTACTCTAAAGAAGGATAGGAGGATGCAAATTTTTACAGAAGTTTTAGTGCAGCACACAGGTATGGAGAGTACCAGAGTCCAGCCCCTTTTGGATCAGGGTATCCTCAGGGGTACGGTGTCGGTGACTGGAAAGACATTTATAGATATAGAAAGAGATAAAAAGGGAATATTGCAGTAAGAAAATAGAGGAGATAAAGAGGCTGATATTCCTTCGTTTACACAGAAAGTCAATAAAGCCCAGACAAGGGACTTGCACTGTTCACGTAAGCCACAGGCATCCTGTTGAATAATGAAAGGTGCCCCGTCTTGTGCACCCTCTTGCATGGGTCTTAGAAGCCTAGGCAGATAAGTGAACTCAGAGGGCCCCTGCACTCCAGGCAGTCAGCCTGAAAATAAAGAAGAGTAAATAATGACTCGTGGAGACCAAGCTTCAGAGAGCGAGGCCTGAAATTTAATTTTCCAGAGGAGCTTATATACCTTGAGCTGTACATAGATAATAATGGAAGATGCAGAGTCATGCAGGGTCAGCAGTCCTGACCNGTGATGATTTCTAAGGCCCACTTGACTTCACATTCCAGGATGTCTGGCTCTAGGTGAGTGACGTTACAATAATAGTCATTTCTACCTTCTTTGAACCTGAAACCTTCATGCCAGCTTTGTGAAGGAAAGTTCATCTGTTATTTTCTCTGCATAGTGGAAATTCCTCTGAGTTCCCCTCTCCTGCCACAACAAGTCCTGATTCCACTAGTTCTTGGCTTATTTGCAGAGAGAGAATATTGACAAATTAGCAACATTCTCACCAAATGATTCACTGACGTACTCACGGGGTACAATCCAATGATTAATATGGTACACATAAATTTTAAGTATGTCATTTAAAGGAAATTCCCAAAGCATATGTCTTAGTGGTGATTTTCATTGAAATATTTGTAGTTTTATCCTTTTTTATTCTTAGTGTTTTTTTTTTTTTTTCCTTTGTATAGGATTGACACATTTGAATTGTACAAGACTCAGGGCAAAACACAAAGCTTGCTAAAGTTAATTCCATCCAACCAGTCTTTTTTGCCTAAGAGCCAGTGAAGCTAATTCATTGAACACATGGAAAAATTTGTTTACACCATGAAACCTCTTTTCCTATGAGAGGCCCACTACTGGCAAATTCCAAACTGAAAACATTGGCAGAAAAAAAAAAAAAACTTAAATAAAAAGCATGCTTGGCAGATGGTAGAGATAAATAGTTGATCATCACTGTCTGCTAATCTCACTGTACTCTGCATTGTTGCATTATCATAATTTTGCAACAATTATCTATGAAATTATGTTGACTGTTAAGCTCTGATTCATGCATTTCTCATGTCATCTGCAGAAGAGATGACAATCTAATTGCAGTCCTGAATTTTTTTTCACTCTGAGTTTGTTAAGTGCAGACACATTTTACTTAAAAAAAAAAAAAAAAGAAAGAAACCTAAATGTATGTAATTTGACATTGTGACAGATTAATACTTAGGCATTAGACCAGTGGTACAATTAGATAACTTAAATGTGTCCTACATCTTAATGTCTACATGACTTTAAGAAGTCACATTAAGTCTTCCTTTTTTAAAAGGGTCTGTTGCCATTTTGCTGATTGAAATAAAGTCTATCAGAGGATTTAACTGGATTATGAGAAGGCTAATCACAATTACATATAACTCTAGGAAATTGGAATCTAGGGAATTAACTGTAAATTCAGAATGTCTCTAAATAAGAGACTGTATTTACAGTAGACTTCTTGAAGTGATTATTGAGGATGTGACTAACTCATTCTTTAAGTTATCTGAATTCCTTTTTAATAAGGATAGCACTGTAGTCTCTAAAGTACAATTTGAAATGACAGCTAAAAGTACAATTTAAAATTAACTTGACATTGTGTGCATATTAAAGTTACATTTTGTGTTAGATATCACAGAATATACAACTTCCTCAGAAATAGCCAGAAATATACTGATTTCCATGTGGTATTATTTAAATTATAGATTCAATGTGGCCCAGAAAAAAATGCCTACTTTATATGGGACCAAGTACATATATATAAATATACATACACTTATTGAAAAATCTACAATTAAATATTTGCAAAATAATGTGAACATAGTATGAACCAGTTATAATCTCATTGATTCTATGTTTGAAAAGCACTGATCTAAACTGATGATCCCATGATCCTACTCACTTAACATGTACCCATAAGGTCGCTATGAAAAGGCAAATAAAATGTGTTGAACTGAAATAGGTTGGCAAACTGCCTACAATAGTTCCTATTAAAATACACCCACATTACAAGAATGAGAGAAGAGAGCTTTCTTCTTTTCATTTTCCATCACATAGAATACCTCTCTTTCATGCTTTGAAATTTCTCTTCTATGATACAAGCTGTGTATAAGCCAAAATAAATTTCATTTCCCAAGTTTATTATTGAAAGATTCTTATAACTGCCAACCAAAGGTCCTGAAACATTAAAGTAACTATAAAATAGCTACCGCTTGTGAGCAAAGAAGCTTAACAAATTAGTTCATATGTGTAGTCTTGGGACTACTAAGTATAGGCTTTTCTCATTAGACATTACTTTGCACCCACTTCTGCTTCTAGTGACCCCACTAGCCTGCCCCAGGCTGAGGACTGCATATTGTTCTGTAAAATATATCCATTGGCTATTTCAATCAATTGCATTGTTCTACTGGAAAATAAATCTTAACTAGAGAAATTATAGGACAGGCTGTGAAAAAGGGTAAAGAGAGTGAGTAGGTAGAGAAGTTTATTCAGATCTGTATATAGCAAACAAACAAATAGAATCTACTTCACCTTCTATGCTTGGCCAATTGCATTGTGTTTGTAATTGGCTTATGTCCTTATCCTCCTTTTATTTCCTTTTACCTGTGGCCATTGTGGAGTTAGACAGAATCATTAGAGATGACTTGCAATCTGTTTCCCCACCATGTTTTTATTCCATCATTCAAAGAGCACATATTGATTATATTACCAGCTTGGTCCTAGCATCCCAAGTACACAGTTTAGTAACTTGTGAAGTGAATTCTAGCCACAGGGAGTAACATTTTACAGGAAAAGTCACATGAATGGGTAGCAGATTTCAGTGCAATATATTAAATTGTGGTAGAGAGAGACATGGGCTTCCCTGGTGGCTCAGTGGTAAAGATTCTGTCTGCCAATGCAGAAGTCTCGGTTTTGATTTCTGGGTTGGGAAGATCCCCCTGGAAAAGGGATCTGGAAAAGGAAACAACAACCCATTCCAGTATTTTTGCCTGGGAAATCCCATGGACAGAGAGAGAGAAAGTTGGCTACAGGCCATGAGGTCACAAAAGAGTCGGACACAACTTAGCAACTAAACAACTACAAGGGAGAGGCATACAATGAAGACTAGAGAGGTAAAGAGAAGTCAGAATTAGACAGCCTGGTTAGGCGAAATCTCAAAGTTGACATGTTGAAACTAGATTTTGAAGGGTTTGTGGGAGACAGATAACAAGCCAAGGAATAGCAGAAGAGGCAGCACATTAGTGCCATGAAGACATGGAACAGGAAGGGGCTTTCTAGAAATGACAGCTAGAGTAGGTCTGTTGAAGCGGTAAAAGGGAACATGTAAGAAGAGAAAGAGATCAGGGTTAACAGTAGGCAGGATTCAGATCTTGAAGGAATTTCTTTGTAGAAATACAAAGTTTGAAACTTATACTGATTTTTTAGAAGATAGTTTTAAACTAGGGAGATATTTATTCTACTTATTGTTCTTAAAATAATCATAAAGGTGTTCTTTATTAGAAGCCCTCCTACTAATTACTAAGAGGGAACAGGCTTAACAAAGAGACAAATATGACACAAGTAATAAATATCAGGAAATCACAAAAGCATCATAATAATTTGACAGAGACTTCATTAAGATTGTACCCTGGTACCTGGTTCTCCTTCCTGTATGTTATGCCAAATTCTTTTTCTTTTCTCTTGGGAATCCCACTATCCGAAGAGAGAAAGCCTTAATAATCCCAGAGACTGCTCTCGCTGAGGAACTAACTAGGAAGAGAATGGTATCACTCAGAAAGATGAACTGTTAGTATTCTGCTGGACTTTGCTGATTGGTCAGATACAAATAATTTAGACAATTAGATACTAAGGTATAGCCTAAGTTTTAAAAGTATAAAAAAATTCCTGAACAGAGTAAATACAACTCAAAAATCAAAGTTTTTCTACTCCAATCCCTCTAATGGATAAGTATGGGTAAAGTAAAGTAAAGTCGCTCAGTCATGTCTGACTCTTTGCAACCCCATGGACTGTAGCCTACCAGGCTCCTCTGTCCATGGAATTTTCCAGGCAAGAGTACTAGAGTAGGTTACCATTTCCTTCTCCAGGGGTCTTCCCATCCCAGGGATCAAACCATGGTCTCCAGCTNGCAACCCCATGGACTGTAGCCTACCAGGCTCCTCTGTCCATGGAATTTTCCAGGCAAGAGTACTAGAGTAGGTTACCATTTCCTTCTCCAGGGGTCTTCCCATCCCAGGGATCAAACCATGGTCTCCAGCTTTGCAGACAGACGTTTCATCTGAGCCACAGGGAAGCCACATATGTATGGGTAGAAAGGACAAAATGCTTCAAGTCTACCCTGATCTTCCCCTGACCTTCCTCTGACAAGTGGTGGAAAATGTGTCTATTGGCTATTGCAACTGTAACGAATTACTAAAAGCATAGTGCCTTTAAACAACAATAATTGTATCCTCTTACAGTTTTGTACCTGAAGTGGGTCTCTGGGGGCTAAAATCAAAGTCTCTGCAGTGCTGCCTCCCTTTCTGGAAGCTCGAGGAGACAGTCTGTTTCCTTACCTTTTTCAATTATTAGTATGTGCTCACATCATTTGTTTTATAACCTGCCTCCTTATCCCTATTTTAAGCACAGTTTATTAGGAAACTTAATAGCTCCTGCCACCTTAATTCTCCTTTGTCCTGTCATCTAACAGGCTCACAGATTCTGGGGACTAAGATGCAGATATTTTGGGAGAGAACCATCTTTCTGCCTACCATAGTAAGGTTGTGGGCGCAGGATGGTATTTGCAGCATCACAGGGGGCATTAGAAGTTCTTCTGAATTCGTGTGGCATGAAAAGGTATAAAGCAAGCATGAGAGGATCTCCAAAGCTTGCTCATCCCCATATCACAGGCTCCAAGGGAGGATCAGCAGTGAGGCTTCACCACTCTCTGAAGAAATCGGAAGTAAATAAAGGAAAACATTTCAATGAGCAGCAAAAATCAATGAAGCAAACTGATCCAGTGTTGCTTCATTGATTTCCCCTACTTGAACTGCTCACTGAGTCCTGTTTGCTAGTCATCAGAAATAATTTCCTTTTGTTCCCTTTGATTTATCTTCTGTAAGCTCCCAAGCTTTTCAACACTCTTTTGGTCCTAAATGTGATGGCCAATTTTAGTTTTAACTGATAAACTTATTGATGAGAGTAAGGAGCCAGCATTCTAATAGTTTTAAAACTCTCCTCATAAATGATGTTTCAGCTCCTATTAAAAGCTTTCAGAACCTCACCTCTCAAAAGTACTTCTGAAATCAAGACTTTGTGAAACCTTCCTCAGTAAAGAACATAAAGGAGGAACTCTTTGTCTTTCTTCTCAGTCACAATAACTAATGGAATTCTGTTACTACTCAGCTTCTTGTTACAGGAGTATTTTCAATAGATAAGCCACTGTATGATTATGATACATTTCAATAGGTAATTCCATGCAAATAACCTGATAGTGTATTTTTTAAATGGTC
This sequence comes from Neotragus pygmaeus, assembly GCA_006410875.1. Taxonomy (NCBI): domain Eukaryota; kingdom Metazoa; phylum Chordata; class Mammalia; order Artiodactyla; family Bovidae; genus Neotragus; species Neotragus pygmaeus. The sequence goes on from SJYV01055738.1 coordinate 623,122, forward strand.
ATATCATTACAATAATTGTATAGTTGTGCAGGATCACTACACTGAAGGAGAAAATGAACAAATATTGTGACTTCTGCCATGTATATACAATGGAATATTACTCAGCTATAAAAAGAATGAAATATTGATATCATATGTTATATGGAGAAGCAAAGATAAAATGGGCACTGGCTTTAAGACTACCATCCAAGTATAATATTCTTACAGTTAATAGAAACTTTATATATTATTTTTAGATTAAATATCCATTCCAAAAGTTAATATTTATTGTAGGATATATATTTTATAATTTTATAATCAATATTGAATCATTGAAGATTTAAGGTCATTACTGGAAAGTGATTCTAAATAGATACTTTCAATTCTTTTAGAAGTACCCACTTTTCACTTTACCATAAAATTAGTGTGCAGTGGCTAACACATTTTATTAGTTAAAAAACTCATCTGGATCATTATTGTTTTGTGTATAATTCCTGTATGACAAGAATTCATTAATTCATCTCCTTTCTCATGGTGAGTGAAGATCCAGCTGCTCATGATTCAAGACACTGGTGCAAATATTGGATGTAGGTTCTAGGAAAGAAAATACATTTCAAGTTGATCAGCAACTTGATCAGCAACCAGTAAAATCTACCCACAAGTATTAATCTGCTATCAACACAAAGCTTTATAAATTATTGGGGGGTTTTAGATAGAGGCATTTAAATGACTTACCTGCAATATTAACATAACCAAACCTAAACTGTTTTCTTCACTTCTACATACGTGTTGCAGAATTTGTTTTTTATTTGTTTGTTTTAAATCTTTCTGTCACTGAAGGCCAATTTATCTACCACATGTAAATTTCTAAATTTCAAGGATAGATTATTATTTGTTAAATATTTCTTAATCATTGACTTAAACTCAAAGGAAAAATGTGTAAATGTAAAAATTCCATCCATCAAAATGCTGCAGCCCTAACTGGTATCTAGAACTCCACTCAGATTTTTATGCAAATTTTATGGGCACATATCTGAGTTTATGGAGGGAGGCAATGCTTCTACTTTTCATTAGGTTACTAGTCTATGACACCCAAAGCAAATAATTTCTAACTTAAAGAAACCCAAGAGACTGGAAAAAAAAAAATCATGAAAACTTTTATTGTTGCAGTGGAAAAGCAAACATGAATGGCCTGAATGACCAGAATTCCATCTATTTTCAGTGGGATAATCAATTTTTAACTTGTGTAATAAATATCCTCAATCTTTTTTGGGTTTTATAAACTCTTCTGATCAATATTAGAGCATCTCCGCATTTTCCAGCACTTCCTTCGTTTATTTTCACTCTTTTCCCTTAATATTCCCTTAACCTCCACTACTTCACCTCAAATTTTGCATTTGTGAAGAGTGAAATCAAAGTGAAGCCCCATCTTTGAAGTGCATAAATAGATCACTCTCAAGCAGTCACCATACATTTTTTTTGCTGTAGTGCAGTTTTCATGTGCCAACCAGCAGAATCATGTTCGAGTTGATTCAGCAAGACTGCTTGAAATCTGGCCTGCAGTCTCCACTGTATATGATAATACCACATTCAGAATGACATTGGTCTAAGCCTCAGGGCAGTAAGTGCTTCTTGAGATACATTCAACTGCTATTTAACTGAGTTTAGCCTAAGGTCCAGAGAAAAGTTGCTGATGCTTTCAAACATGTTTAAACATTTTAATATTGTCTTGGCATGCCAGCCCGAACTAACGCTAACCCTAACCCTAACCCTATGGTCCAGAGAAGAGTTGCTGATGCTTTCAAACATGTTTGTGAAAAATATGTGTAGGTGAAAAATCTACACTCTTAGGTGAAAAATCCAGTAAAATCCTGTAATCACAGGACCAGAATTTCCAGATTTTTATGAGAGCCCTTTGCTTGAACTTAAAATTAAATGTACTTACATCCTTGAAAATGTTTATGCTTTCTATAATATTGGTCAGTTTTTTGCCCATGATCAGAAGACATGAAAGTAGAATATATTGTTTCTATATCTCAGGTAGTTTTTTTTTTTAATCACAGATAATACAGTACATCCATGATCATAACCTCAGAGATCTGTTGCTGCATCAAGGAATTCTCCCCACCCTCTAAACAAACAAAAACAAACATANGGCTTTATCCCAGGGATGCAAGGATTCTTCAATATCCACAAATCAATCAGTGTAATTCACCACATTAACAAATTGAAAAATAAAAGTCATATGATTATCTCAATAGAAGCAGAGAAGGCCTCTGACAAAATTCAACATCCATTTATGATAAAAACTCTCCAGAAAGCAGGAATAGAAGGAACATACCTCAACATAATAAAAGCTATATATGAGAAACCCACAGCAAACATTATCCTCAATGGCGAAAAATTGAAAGAAAAATAAATTCTTAAAAAAGGAAAAAGGAAAATGTGCCTGTGTGTCTTTTAGGAAATGGAAATATCTTTATATGTTCAGCCCCAAGACAAGGGCCTGGAATAGGAGTGGATGATCAGGATTCTGGCAAAATGCATAACTGAGTCTATCCAAATCTTTACTGGTACAAAGTTGTCTTTAAAAGCCTTAACAATTCCACTGCTCTTCTGTAATACTGATTCCTCTAAAAGTTTCTGAATTGCCTTGGGTAGCTTCTGGAAACATAAAAGGCCTCCTTAACTCTGGACTTTCCTTTGAATTTCTAATGTTGCTACATATTATCTGTCACTTCTTGCTGAGGTCATTATGTAGCAATATCTTCTCACCACCTACTCATCTGCCCTGCCTAGTAAGATAAAGTACATTTCTTTGTAGTTAAAGAACTTGATTTCTTAAATTAGTTATAATTTAGTATAGTCTTTAAAAAGGTTGAATTATTTTAAAAGTATTTTTAAAATTTTTGTCTTCATGACATCTCTTTCCTTTGATGCTCAGATTTTTTTTTTTTCTTTTTCTTAGGAGACTGTAACTTTTTCTTTTGGCTATGGGTAGCAGTAATTGACCTCTAAATAACTCTGCTGTTACATTTTAAGAAGGAGCAATATGGTGTTGTGGGAAACACTAAAGTGAAAGTCAAAACACTTGCTCTTTGACTTCAGCTCCCCCATAGTCTTATCCCCCCTTCCCTACTTCCATCCTCCTTGCTGTTGGGTTGAGGTGATAAGTAAGAGGGAAGAAGTTCAGGGAATTTTTTAATGTGTTATACATTGTTTGATATTATGATATTTTGCTGAAAACTTTGTACTTTTGAGGGGATAATTTATGTCTAAGAACAGATTTTTAACTTTCCAAAGTTATTATATTAATGTTTCTAGTAAACAGCATAGCTAGCTGAAAGTGGCAAACTCTGCAAATGATGCTAAAGCAACAAGACCTAATGAATACCAGTTTGACTTTCAGTCATCTCAAGATTTAATATGATTAAAGGCATGTGAAGGGGGGACCTCTGAGGAGCTCACTTACTTATGGAAAATGCTGATAGAGAATACCATATTTCAATATAGAATATTTTGCCTTTTTAATTACTCAGTACCATGTAAAAAGAGTCATGATTAACTATTTTACATCTTCACTCAGGTCAGAATGAAAGGGAAGAGTGCTAAACTGAAGTGTGCAATAATGTTCTTGGATATAAGAAAACACCTCCTTCAGTGAAAGACTAAGGAGGATTACTATTTATGGAAGATCTGCCTCTAAAATCCCACAAAAAGAGGACATTTTAGGAGTATATCTTTTAAGAAAAGGGGAAAAAAAGTGTGTTTAGTAATTCTGTAAGACCCTATATAACTCCTGTCTTTTAAAAATATATATAATATCTACTTGCATAAATAAAATAAGGAAATACAGAAAAAATACTATTCTACTCATGCCTTCCCTTAATAAATTACATCATAATATAAATTGCATTTGTTAATCACTGGCATTTCTTTTGAGGATTTGAGTCATCAAGATTAGAAGTTTTGATTGCTTGTGATGAATCTCTTATAGCCTTTCTTGATTATTTTCTAAATTTGATGACAAACACTGCAACATGTCTCAGCCAATTAGGCTTGTCAAACTTCCACTGTGGTCCCTAATCAAGTGTTTGACTTTGGAAATGACAGGAGATCCTTATTAAAAGTCATCTTTCTGGGATAAAGATGTGGCAGCCCACATGTGGCTTATGGCACAGAAGATAAGCTGCCCTTCTTTAAAAGTAAAAAGAGGAAATCAATTTTAGCAGGAAATAACCCGGACTATGAAGTAAAGACTGATGGGAATGAGCTGAAGAGCATCTCATTTCTAGTTGACTGGAAATTGAGTTAATTTAAATGAATATAATTTTTTTATGAGCTACAGGGAGTTCAAGGTACACAAATTAAGTATAATAGGTAGGAAGAGGTGTTAGAGTGTTAAGATATTTTTGTGAGCTATCTCTAAGTGCATTTCCAACAAAGGATACACTAGATGCTATGAATTTCAGACTGGAACACAAATTAATCCCCAAAAGCAGAGACCTATGTAAGTCATTGTCTAAGTAAATTGTCATACTTAAGTAAACGCAGAGATGTTTAGAGACAGTTCTCTATCATCTCTGCAGGGAATGACAAACACATTTATAAAGACCTTTTCCTACTTCAGTAGCTAAATTTCTGATTACTGTCTTGTGTCCTTGGTAGGCACTCTCATAGGAGAAAAAGAAAAACTTGAACCTATTAAGACAGTGAAGAAGAAAAGGAATGTTTAGAGTAAAAAGTAAATCTGATCTCACACTTTGCATCTTTATGATTTTTTCCTGTTCAAAGCATTTAGGTCAGCTTCAAATAAAGTATCCCAAGACAGGAAATATTCCAAATAACTCAGTTTGCTCATTTAAACTAACCAGATTACAAAAACCATTCAAAAAATTTGTCAAAACTTTGATTTTTTTTCAAATGCATCTAAAATTTGTGTTTGAGAGACACAGAGGGAATTTAGTACATACACAAAAATAGGAATGTGCTTTTTCTTTTGATGATAAAATTAATAGGATCTGTCCACTTAAAGAGCAGCATTTGCAATTGTAATAAATAATTATCTTTGCATTTTGCCTTTGGAAAAGAGAAAAGCAATTCTGGATTTCCTGTGAAGAACAATGGCATTTTCTTGCTGAACTCTGAGCACATAGCATAAAAATCTCAGGTCACAGTGGTTCAAAAATCATTAAGCTGACAAATATCAATATTTCAGTTAGTCACTCATTACTAAAGTGAAAAAAATGACATGGAAGATTGGACTGACTTGATTTAAGAGTTTCAATGATGTGAAACTTGTAAAATAACCTAATCCAAATGATAACCAAATGAGAATGTCATTTTATACTACAGGAAGTGATGTGTGGAGGCAAAAGCAGTAGGTTTAAATATATTGGGAATAAGTTAAATAACCCCCTCTTTTATTTTAAACCAGTCTACCAAGGATGCATATGCAAATGTCATGGAATTCTTTTGTTGTGAATATATTTGCAGAGGTTAAAATTTGTCAGTCTTTTAAGTCCCAAGCCTTGTAATAAAATGATACCGAACAATATACATTGGAGCACAGTCATATTATGTTCTTTTGTTTGGCAGTAAAAGAAAGTATCAAATATACTAAATACAATCCTAGAGGGTGTTTTCTTAGAATCTGTTGAGATGAAGCAGGTTTTTCTCTCTCTCACTCTCTTTCTCAAACAAAAACAAATCTGTTAAAAAAATTTATAATAGTAAGAAAATATATAATGATTCTCCAAAGACAGACACATACAATGATATAACAGCTTTATAAAAATAGAAGATATTTCCCATGGCATTAGGCAACAGTCTTTAATTAGGAAAACGTGTCATTTCATCAAAACTTTAAGAGTTTGATTCAATTTACTCAGTACATTGCATTTCATATAGTATTTCCATTCAGCGAACACATTGACAGGTATATTTCTATGTGAACACTCATGGGACTATCCTACAGCACATTAACAAGGTCATTAACAAGGTGGGAGGTGGGGTGAGGTGTGGGCTTGGGTTGGGTAAGTGCTGCTTCTTCTAGTATGCTCACACTTGAACCCACTGGTACTGTTTTTTTGTTTTTTTGTTTTTTTTTTTTACTTTTTAACCAAACAATGTGCTATCAGTTTAGGTTCTACTTCTGAGTCACCCTGATGTTTTATAATATATTTTACATATAAGGTTTTGCATATTTGCATTCTATGAATAATGTATAAACAAGCAATTCAATTGGCAAAAGTACATGATTTCTGGGATAATTTATAAATACAGAAAATTATATTTTTGGATTTAATAACTTATGACTATGGAAAAATTTACTCCTGTACAAATATACTTGCATATTTTATTTCTGTGTGAGAATATGCACACGTACCTGTCCTATAACAAATTCATATACCTGTTGTATGTTCAACACACACTTAAATTTATCCGTTTGTCCTCTACTCTCTTTCTATAATATTTGAAGTTTTTGCAAAACCTTATTTTTAATGGATATGAAATAAAAACAGTTCTTTGGAATAATGAACTGCAGAGTGTTGAAAAAGGGAAATATGGTAAAGGAAATGTATATGTAATATAATATTATACATAACTACCCCTCCCCCCACCCAGTTTCATATAGGTCAGAAAAGGCTGTTGAGAAATGATCTGCTTAAGGCTCCTTCTCCTCAAATTTCAGATTCAAGACCTCTTCCAGATGTAGCCCTGACCGGGAAGTGTACCCGTGAGTGTGATGAGTACGGCCATTCCGACTCCTGCTGGATGCCTGTCCGCACTTCTCCAGAGAGGAAGAAGAGCCAGCCCAAACTCTCCACTTTCATGCCTGTTGATGAACGAGGAAGCCAGGAAAAACTGGCTAATGGTGAGGCCGCTATCATGGGCGACCGCAACAGAAACCTCCTGAACAAAAAGTTGACCTCATCCTATGAGACCTTCAGTGCGGCTAGTTTCAGCAAAAATGAGGATGCCAACACTGAGGATATTCCCCTTACAAAAACGGGCGAATACAAGCCATCTCCTGTCAATACTCTCACTAGAAGAGAAGTTTACCTGTAGGCTATACAGAAGCAACAGCAAAGTTCTTTTCATGTATGAGAAGGAGGATAAGGGGTGAAAAACCTTACAAAATGAAACCTTGTAATCAAAAAGAGGGGGCTACCAAAGAGACAAAGCTTTGCCTGCCACTTCTGCCTCCAGATCAGGCCTTTAGTGAGCGACACTGTTTAGCCTGATTGAAATGTACAATGTAGAAACCATCCTTGTTACTTGCATGTCTAACCCTCTCACTGATCCCCAAACCCTCTTACTCTCTTCCCCGCCCCACTCCAAAAACCAGAAAAACAAACAAACACAAAAAGATGGTTGCAAGTTTCTTTCATGGTAACAAGTGTGATTAGCAGAACACACACACTCTCATTATCCCTAAGCTGAAACATGATTTTAGTCACTTGGATTCAGTTTGAATGTCATCCGGTTGATCAGAAAAAGTAGATCAGGTGAAATGAATTTCAGACATATGCTCAGAGTATGAAGAATAACCATGGAAGGCAATCTTTCAAACATGAGAGAGTCCCTCTAATGGTACAGTCCTTATAGAGGGGAACTCCAGAAGAAGCATTTAGGGGAAGATCACAGCTTTAACATTCTAACAAAGCCTGAAAAAATAAACAGTACCCGGTCAGAGACAGCAGTTCCAAATTGGCATAGGTTGTTTTTCCTCAAGTCGGGAGCATCAACGTCAGTTCCATACATTTACTGAATATTCTTAGTATACATGCTACTTTGATCACATGAATTACACTAGTTATAACTTTTAAAAACTATATATGTTTTTGGAACGGCACCACTATTATCAACTAACAGGAACAATTGTATCATTAAAAGGCCAAAGATCATAAGGCAGATCAGGGAAATCATGGAGTAGATTTGGTCTTGATGTGGAAATCCATGAAGCAACAGAAGTCACTGAACCCAGGCACACAGAAGAAACCCTCAAAAGCCAGTTTATCTTACATTTTCTCTGGACCCAGAAAGCATGAATTTTCTTTGAAAGTTCAGAAACGGAAAAGCCAGTGAGACATATGTTTGGTACTATAATAGGCAATTAGTTGAGGTTAAAGTTTAGTTTTGAAAATCTTATCAGGGAAGATTCTACTTTTTAATGTCATATTCATGGGTAAGTAGGAAGAGAAAGATACATTGGCCTAACAGTCTTAGTTAAGTTTGCTATCATCATTTGAGAATCAGTTTGTACTTACTGGTCCCATCCACATTTGAAATAACCAAGTGCATTTTTTTACATGTTCAGTGTATACTTCCAAGTAACAAAAGTGCATTAATTTTGCATTCTGTGCAATATAGCACTATCTTGAGACTCACAACTTTGAAACAAGGTGACATCCCTAGTTGACTTTGTCACTAATGTGATTTTGAGTATTGTTTAACATATCTCTTTAACTAATCCAAACTGAACGTGAAAGAAATGAGTTCTGGGCAGTGACATGTCTCATGGTATACACATCTCAAAGTTCAAAAATATGCAGTCTTTTTTTTCTTTTCTTCAGTGTAATATAAAGAAACAGAATATGCAGATTTTAGGGTCACTTCCTCTCCAGAGGAGAATTTAATACAATGGGAAACTAAGCTGGGGCATTCAGAAAAAGTGACAATCCAGGGACAGGCTAGGGGATAACAGGTGAAGAGAGCAAACATTCCCATTACTGAATGTTTGTAACCTAGTTAAGGCATAGCCTTGATGGCTCTTTAGCAAACTGTAGAAACAATGTAGCTCTGGGTAGTTTCATGCTTTGCAGTATTTCTTAGACTACAAAGTGAAGCAACCTGGTATACAGGTTGTTAATTCACTATAGGTCATCAAAATGCTTATCTTTGAAAATCACTTCTCTGTTTGGTGGGGTACTCTTTGGGGTCATTTCCTTATACTCTTTCTTAAATGGAGTTTTCATTTTGATGTTAGTTTATGTATAATAGGATGAAAGAAGATATGTAATTGAAAAAATCATTGGACTAAAATATCAATAGCTGAAAATGTTTATGGTTGATTATTATTTACATTATGGAAAGATGCAATTCTAGTACTTTGTTAGGAAACTGCATTAAAGCAGTTCTGCCTTGTATAATCTGTAAGTACCTATTAAGACAAAATACTTCTAAAGATACTTATGAAATGTATACATATTTTTTTCTTGCACGTTACAAAGGAAATATTCAATTGCATAACACAGGTGTGAAACAGACTTTTTTAATGCATTTTTTTCTTTCATGATACACTTGAAACATTAGATAGCTCATTTCACTCTATCTTAAAACCCTTCTGTTGTCTATAAAGCTAATACGGGTCATATGGGACCTTTGGATTAATTGGATTCACATTCCCCAATGACATTTGCACCACATACAAGATAGCCATGTCATCATCATTTAACTTGTGAGCCTCTTTAGAACTAAAATGGGTGTGAAAGAATAAAATTCAGTGTACTGTAAGTATTCGCAGTATTTCTAGTAGAATTAGCTATCATAACATGTTTATTATTATAATGAGCTGGCATGGCACAGAAATCTATTTTGTGTTTGTATGACTTTTATTTTGAATAGGTTAAATCTGGTGCCACTCCATAGATAGAGTGCTTTTGAAAAAAAATCTATAAAAAGAAACAAAAAAATAATAAATGAGTGAATGCAAAATAAGCAACTGTGCCTTTTATACCTGTTGTTACGGTAAAAAAACGGTTGTTGGGTTTGGACAATGAGGGGAAATGGGCTATTCCCAACTTTTCTGATCCTATATATTTATCCATGTTTATTTTCTGAAAATAATAAATAATATATTAAAAATTTGCCTTCTGACAAACTCAGATAGTGGACCAGTCTTAAATATCATTCATTCATAAAACAAAATTTATATAGGCTGCTTAATTTGGTCTAGAAGGCTAATGCATTTATTGTAATAGTAATACAGAAAGAGATTATCAGGGAGGAAATCAGTCCATTTTGCAAGGTAAAATACTGATTTACCATTTCTATTCTTTCTTCTTTGGTTGTTATTTTTCTTTTAGCTGCTGTTTCATTTTGGTTCTGCACTATATAAACCATATTTGTTTTCTGTACCCAAGAAGCTCAAGTGAACTTTGCATGCATTATACATTAGGACACATTTATAAATTGAGTAACTATATCAGTTTATGTGTATTAAAACATCTTTAGCTTCAGTCTAAAATCTGAACCTCTGAGGCTCATTCTGAACCTCCAGATATCATTATGGTTTCTGACTGGCCTGCTGCCTGTGTTTCAGAAAACAAGAGAGGCACTATTTTTATGGGAAGAAAAACTAAGATTGTACTGAAGATGTCTGGCTGAAAGGTTACCCTAGGAAGCTGTCTTATAGGAAAATAAAACAGAGAGACCAGAAGAAACTGCCAAGAGTCAAACAGCTTTCCTAAAACAGACATGAGAAATCTGAAGACCTCAATAGTTTTAGGTATATTGTATCCTATAAGATGAATTCTTAAGGGGGAAAACAAAACAAAACAGTGAAGATGATCATAAATATTGTAAAGTTGTTAGTTGTGACCTGGCAGAGATATATATAACATCTGGAGGAAGGCATAATTTTTTCAGCTACCTAGGGTTTACTTTCAGAAAATTTTTCCTATTTTAAAGCACTTGCATTCAATGTGGTACGATCTGTTTGTAATGTTGATCATTGACTATTGTTCTGCTACTTGGATGTTGATAGTGAAGCAGAGGATAATTTATCATCGTTTCTTATGAGTCACTATGCACGCAACTATGCTAAACATGGCGAAATGTATTAAACACTCGTCCAACTATTTATGAAATACTTTACATAATTTAATTTGCTTTTGTACAGTTTTATGTAAATAAATTGCTTGTCTTTTTTGTCTCTGCAAATTAAATATAACATGGTGAAATGGTTTCACACTTGTAAGTGTGCTTCTCTGTTGACAGGCCCATTCAGTTTTGATTGGAGGAGAAGTGAATGGATGCATATACCAGTTGGATTTTAAATGGTTTGATTTCTGCTAAATTAAGATTGAGTGAGGAAGATAATGCTGCAGTAATTGTTGATCTGGAGGGCACTGGGCATAACTGTTTATTATTTTGCCTTGTAATAAACTAGTTGGGTTTTTAAGTTTCATCAAAGTAATTCCTGAGACAGTTACCTAGATGTCTTTGAAACCTTATGTCTACAGTGGAAGCATTTCTCATCACTAATGTAAAAATTGACTTTTTTCAGGCACTATCTAGAGAAATTTCACATTTCAGATAAACTTAATTCTATGTCAAAATATATCTGTGGTAAGGAGCTTTTTTTAAATCTACAGTACAGATGAAAAGAGACTAAAAAAAACCCTTTAATCATGTGAGATATAGAGAAACATGAAACAAACAATAGAATTTTTACCTAACTTATTTTTCTGTAGGTGAATTTTCTCTACTTTTTATATTTTTTCGATCATTTACTATCTTATTTTAAACTGTTGCACTTACTCTCTGTTGTCAGATTATAACTGTAACTATAGTGTTTATCTTGTTCATTAAATTGGTATTTATTCAAATAAGCAGCTTTCTCCAATCTAACTCAGAGATTCAAAAAGAGAAAAAAGTGACTTCCCTGGTGGTCCAGTGGTTAAGAATTTGCCTTGCAATGCAGGAGACACAGGTTTGATTCCTGGTCAGGAAACTTAAGATCCCATATTCCATGGGGAAACTAAGACTATGTGCTAAAACCAAGACAGGATGCAGCTAAGTAAATATGTATTTTTTAAAAGAAAAAGAAAATACTTTCTAAATAAACTAACAGATCGAAAGGAATGTTTGCCACATCTCCCAATTCCTAAAACTTACAGATGTGAAAAAAATAAAAATTCTGAAGATGCTTGCCTTCAAGTTTCTCTACCAGTTTTTTCCTCTCTTTTGGCTGAAAATTCCAAGTACTTTATGTGGAATGACACATTCACTCTTAAACCAAAGATATCTTAGTACACTGATTTTGCCTGGCAGCCTTCCTTCTCTAAAGAAGGAATTAAGGATGAACTATGGTGAGCAAGTCTGATGCAGGTTGTAATAAGGTGAACAGATGATAAATGCGTTAATTTATTTTGTGATCACCTAACGGTGAGACCCAAACATCAGTACATAAATCAATAGAACATAAAACCACTATTTTTCTTTTAAATTCTCAATTTATATTTGACAAATATATATTACTCTTTACCCCTAGATTGCATCCTTGGGTTAATTTTTTTTTCATCATGAACATGTAAAAGTACACTGATACATTTTAGAAAGAAGATAGACATAAAGCAGCCCAACAAAAGTTGTGTGTATTGCTTCTGACTTGTGTGATTATTCCATCACCTCTGATTCCTTAAAGAGTTCAATCTGGTTTCTTAGATGCTTGACAGTGCAACAACATGTTACATACTTAACACACATTAAAATGATCTAATAGAACAGTCATGTATGAAAGATTTTACTTGTATTAAATTATTTTTAGATTAAAAGCAAATTGAACCCAAAATTCTGCCAGAGTTAACATTTTCACTCCACTAGATTATGTACTAATGAAAACATATTCCATAATTTAGCAAATCACAAAGAAAAGGAACTTTCCCAGTTTACCTGAAAAAATAGGCATTTAGTAAAGTGAGAATAGGGATGAAAAAGTGAAAGTGATAGTCACTCAGTTGTGTTTGACTCTTTAAGACCCACAGACTGTAGCTTGTCAGGCTCCTCTGTCCAGGGAATTAGCAGGCAGGAATACTAGAGTGGGCTGCCATTACCTTCTCAAGAGAATCTTCACAACTGACCCAGGGATCAAACCTGGATATCCTACATTGTAGGCAGATTCTTTACCATCTGGGGTGGGGGCGGTGCACCAATTACTCTGATTGGTAAGTAGTTTTCATCACTTGACATCAGACAACCTACCGTGGCAGTAATGTAACTTGTATGGGATTTCTGGCAGCAACCTAAAAATATTGAAAATATCATAGCCTAACTTTTATGCTGAATACCCCTAGCCTAATCTATGAAGCAATGAGTTTTCAGTGCACCTTGGATGGATAGTCATTCTAGATCTGAGAAATGAATGATCACAACCAACAATTAACACTGTCAAAATCAACCAGATAATCATAGAATTCCTAAATTTACTTTTGCTTCAATTAGCTGATTTCGCAAAGAAATCTGTTCATTGAATTTCTGTTTTGTACCTTTCTTTTCTACATTTCACCTTTTTGTGTCCTCATCTCAAAGCCTTTTGCCATATTCTCAGAAGTTTATTTATTCTGTGGTTTTCCTCTTTCAAAAACAAACCTGGTTTTCCCTGGAGGTGGAGGAATGTTAGGTAACTAACCAAGAACTAGAGGATTTGCAACACAATCAGCTTTATTTTAATAGAAACTTCCAGTGTAATCATTTGAGTTCTTAGGAGGCAGAGTGAATAGGGACTGGACTTACATTTGTTTATTTTCTTTTATCTTTATCCCTACTTTAATACTTGTTTATAAACTGTGTGGAAAAAAGTGATTAACCAAGATATATAAATTTCCTAAGCTGCTGGGAGTGAGTAAAGGATATGAATGTAAATGTGAAAAGTTAAAAATTTATGCTCTCCTTTAGCCCTAACTTCATTTTTTCCTGTCTTGCTGCTGTTAAATATAAATTTTATTCATTGGTTGAATTTAATGTGTGACAAAGAAATAATTTTGTCTTTTTTGCTGGACCTCCTGTGGGAAGATGTAGAAGATGCTCAATTGGTCATAAAAGTAAAATTTACCCCAAACATCCTCAGATGATGCTAGACAAGAATTATAGTTCACCCATGATATTCAGTTTTATTTTTTCTATTAAAAGTCATGATTCAAATAATGTCTCACCAAAAAGGCCATATGATAGATGCATGAGATTGACAGAGAAATGCAGATAATAATCTTGGAAGTTAGAATGGGCTTTAAAAAATAAAAATGCTAATCAAGGTGCTTAAGTAAAAAAATAATCCATTGAAATGAACGTCTAAATGATCAATCTAAAGATAAGCAAGATGTTTTATTTTGGCAATTTAATTGAAAGTACATTACAACTTCCCTGACTTAGTAAAATAAGTACTAAATTGATAGGACAATGAAGTTTTTTCTAAGTGTGTTTTATGCAGTAGTACATGGAATATTTTTATTAGCTTTGTGGCATGTTATAAAAAGTTGATCATGTATTTAAACCATTTTATAATACATTTATGAAAAGGAAGTAATGGCAAAAAATACTAGAAAAATACTGGAAATGAAGTTAGTAGATGACGAGGAAATTTATTTACAGTTTTAAAACCTGACTTTAAGAGAGAAACATTTACTTGAATGCTTTTCCAGACCCTATAGTACAGCTGGAATACTGTCTCTTATACACATCTTAACTGTAACTATAGTGTTTATCTTGTTCATTAAATTGGTATTTATTCAAATAAGCAGCTTTCTCCAATCTAACTCAGAGATTCAAAAAGAGAAAAAAGTGACTTCCCTGGTGGTCCAGTGGTTAAGAATTTGCCTTGCAATGCAGGAGACACAGGTTTGATTCCTGGTCAGGAAACTTANCTGAGTTTTAGAGATCCAGGTATTCCATGAGAATTTTTAAAGTTTAAAGTTTTATTAATATGATGATCAAAGTAATCTTTCAGCAGTTTTCAGTGATAATTTTCAGTTGAAGCTAAATTTAATGAAATAAAATATTTACTTTGCAAATCAGTATTTAGCCATCTATTATGTGAACAATTATATCTCTAGAGTCTAAAGGGAATTTTTTTCCTCTTTACAGAGGTCTATGTTTTAGTTCAGTTGTGGAAAAAAAAAAAATCAGAGATTTGGATAAGAAGCAAAATCTTACACAATGTGAATGAGTGGCGTAGAAGACCAGCATACACAAACTTTCTATAAAGGGCAAGATAGCAAATATTTTAGACTTTGAAATTCAAGAATCAAAATCAAGGATTTTGTTTAGGTGTTTATATGAGAAGAGAGAAAAAAAAGCCTAGATTTTTTTCATCCATTTAAATGCATAAATACCATTCTTTGGTAAGGAGATATACAAAAGAAGTGGGCTGGATTTGATCAAGAAATTACTTTGTTCATCCTGGAAAAGGAAATGACAACCCTCTACAGTATTCTTGCCTGGAAAATTCCAGGTAGGCTACAGTCCATAGCGTTTCAAAGAGTCGCACCAGACTGAACACACACACACACACGCACACACACACATGCACATGCACACACACCCTGATATACTCCAAAATGCTGCAATTGAGATTAATTTTAGAATTCATTACTAAAATTCCTCTGCTTCACCTTATTTCAGGATTCCTCTATTTGACCTGGACTATGCTAAGTATATGGCTTTTTCCTGCAAACTCACTAATAATCACTCTCAGGTGTTGTTAGACTAAGTGATTACCCTGGTTATTAGGATCATTTCTTCTCACTGACCAGCTACATAAAAGTCATCCTTAGATCACAATAGGTAGACTCCTTAAGAGACACAGGTTGATGTGTGAGACATCCTCAGGCATCAGGAAAATATCTCATTAATCTTCTCAATGAGGGGATCATCATTGGACACTTCAGAAAAAAAAGGAAGAGTCCTGGAAGTTATCAGTTTGGTTTAAAGGTGGGAAATTTGCTTTGGATTTTATCAGATCAAAAGCTTTAAACATATTTCCTTTTAAATGCCATGGACAGGGCTGACTGTTTGTGCAGTTTGTGTTGAGTAACAAATAATATGAAGTTTTATATTTAGAACATGATAGATATAATATGAAAATAAGAAATACTTTGATGAATATATAGGCATTTTTGGAGTGAGGTGCTTTTTTTAATTCTTTTTTATGTTTTCCTAATTATATACATGAATATATTTTATATGAACAATATAAATAAGTGAACATTTCAAAGTATCCTAAAGTTATGTCCAGTTGAATGAAAAGAATAATAAGAGAAACAATTTAATTTAAAAGCATTAAATACTTTTCATCTGTTAATACCTCTAGGAAAACTGCTTTTTAAAAAAAATCTTAGATTATCATTTTTTTTAATTTAAATTAATTTATTTTTTAATTTGACTTTACAATACTCTATTGGGTTTGCCATTCTTGTGAGACATTTGATGTTAGCTATTTCCTGTCTCAGCAAAGTAAATATGATATGCTAAATAACTTCAGCAATTGTTGTTACTGAAATAGTGCAAAAGAAATAACCTTATATAAATCTTCAATATGAACTAATTTACTGCTAAACCTGTAAATTAAATATGAAGTTTACATTTTGAGGAAGTGAACTTATAACCGCAAAGAAAAACTCAGCAACTATAATGAACCTATTGTCTAAGGTTGGATCAACATAGAGAGTACAGAGAGCTTCAACTCGTAAACTGTATTATATCAATATATATTTTCTAATATGACTATCCCTGAAGCTTCAATCTGGGAATTATTGTAGAAAACCTTTTACTCTGTGTTTTTGTCAGCACTAGTTGATTTTGTTAAACCTCCAGAAATGAAGCTATTGAAAAAAACTACTATAAAAATCTATGCCTGGTCTAGAAATGATAGGTATTCTCATTGATTCAAGTAATCTGTGAATGTAACTGAAGAAAAGAAAAGATAAATTTTCAGTCTTAGCAATGAGTAGTGCCAGTCTACAGATGGTTTAAGAAATAAAAACAGCAAATGAGAATGCTAGCATACTGGGAAATGCTTCAAAGCTATAGGTGTTATTGACAAAGAGAAGGTGAACAGGACAAGCAATATAGCCCTAATCCAAAGAAATTCATCCTTCAGTGAACTGTCTTTTTTTAATATTTGTGCTTTGCTCCTGCTATGTCAAATATTGGGATGCATAGTGAGATGTTTAGTGTACTGCCTATTAACTTCTCTCTGTAAATTGCTTGGAGTACTCCAAGCTCATTTTTTTGTTAGATGAAGACAAACAGTATAACAGGTGATTTGATTTTTCTCTCTGTTTAGGATTTATATGTGTTTCACAGCCAGTTGTTTTGTTATCCTCAGGTTTAAAGCCTCTAAGTCATCGGAGAAACACTCCAATTTGACTATAAATATAAGTCAGATGATTATAATGACAGTGTCGCAGGTGGAAAAATAATCTTCACTCTATTGTAATTAGACCCAGCACTGAGAAGAATCATGCATTGCTCTAGTGCTTCAGTAGAGATGAAGCCACCAATTTATACTTTAACTCTTCATGAAGGGCAGAAAGATATGTAAATAGAAGGATATACTCTGATTTAATTTCAACCTGAATTACAAATATAAAATAATTTTTCAGGATAGTGGGTTAGAGCTGTTTACCAGAAACTAACTCGGAAATGTCATTTGCATTTCTTGCTTTCACTGGACTCGTGAAAAAAGGCCTTAATGTCTATACTCCTCGTTACCCCACAACATCATGGCAAAGAGTTCCCAGAGGTATCACTCCTTCCACACAGATTTAAAATAACCAGCATAGAGGAGTCAGGTGGAGCATATTATTTTACTTACACTGTAGTCAACTTCTACAGGAAAGTCTATATGTTCCTTTCAGTCCTAAGCAATTTAGCTGTAAATTGATGCAATTTTAATCAGTGGGAAAGTCTTGGCTATGACGATGTGGACCCTAGCATAATTTCCAGGCTAAAATTCTAATCAGAAAGTGTATTCCAATAACCTCTTCTCAAAGATGTGATGCCACTTTTCAGCCTTCTCTAGTTGTGCAGGGAAACATTTGGGAAAAGTTAACTATTAAAATGTTCATTGTCATTATGATTTTTAAAGATATTTCTGTTCATTTTCCAATATATAAGGGTAACTTAACTCAGAATAACATTTCTAAAATGTATCATATCCTTGCAAAAAAATTGCTAATAAATCTTTTTTTTCCCCTGAAGTGTTTAACATTGTACACTTCCTCCAGAAAATGTTGGTATAATTTATTAACTTAAAATAATGTGAAGTATATAAAACACAGTAATGGAATTTTGAGGTACAAGGACCAAGGAACAAAGGTGTCCTCTCTTTTCCAGTTCAGTTGTTCAGACGTGTCCTAAACTTTGTGATCACATGGACTGCAGCACACCAGGCTTCCCTGCCCATCACCAATTTCCAGAGCTTACTCAAACTCATGTCCATCCAGTCGGTTATGCCATCCAACCATCTCATCCTCTGTCGTCCCTTTCTCCTCCTGCCTTCAATCTTTCCCAGCATCAGAGTCTTTTCAAGTGAGTCAGTTCCTTTATTCAGGTGGCCAAATTATTGGAGTTTCAGCTTAAGCATCAGTCCTTCCATTGAACATTCAGGACCAGTTTCCTTTAGGTTGGACTGATTTGATCTCCTTGCAGTCCAAGGGACTCCCAACTCCCAAGAGTCTTCTTAAACACCACAGTTCAAAAGTATGAATACTTTAGGGCTCAGCTTCCTTTATAGCCCAACTCTCTCATCCATGCATGACTACTGGAAAAACTATAGCCTTAACTAGATGGAACTTTGTAGGCAAAGCAATGTCTCTGCTGTTTACAATGCTGTCTAGGCTGGTCATAACTTTTCTTCTAACGAACAAACATCTTTTAATTTCTTAGCTGAAGTCACAATCTACAGTGATTTTGGAGCCCTTCAAAAATAAAGTCTCTAACTCTTTCCATTGTTTCCCCATCTATTTCCCATGAAGTGATGGGACCAGATGCCATGATCTTAGTTTTCTTTTTTTTTTTAATTTTTTTTTTACTTTATTTTACTTTACAATACTCTATTGGCTTTGCCATACATCGACATAATTGTTGATCTTTAAGCCAACTTTTTCACTCTCCTCTTTCATGTTTCATCAAGAAGTTCTTTAGCTCTTCTTGGCTTTCAGCTGTTAAGTGTGGTGTCATCTGCATATCTGAGGTTATTGACATTTCTCCTGGTAATCTTGATTCCAGCTTGTGCTTCTTCCAGCCCAGCGTTTCTCATGATGTACTCTGCGTATAAGTTAAATAAGCAGGGTGACAATATACAGCCTTGACATACTCCTTTTCCTATTTGGAACCAGTCTGTTGTTCCATGTCCAGTTCTAACTGTTGCTTCCTGACCTGCATACAGATTTCTCAAGGGGCAGGTCAGGTGGTCTGGTATTCCCAACTCTTTCAGAATTTTCCATCGTTTACCTACTACTTACCTTTTATCAAATATTTTAATCTTAATACCTGCAATATATGCTTAACAATATTCATTGAGGAAAAAGTCAATACTGCAAAGTGGATGTATATTATCAGTGTTTTATTCATTCAGTTTTATCTTTCTACCTTTTCAGTTNTTCTAACTGTTGCTTCCTGACCTGCATACAGATTTCTCAAGGGGCAGGTCAGGTGGTCTGGTATTCCCAACTCTTTCAGAATTTTCCATCGTTTACCTACTACTTACCTTTTATCAAATATTTTAATCTTAATACCTGCAATATATGCTTAACAATATTCATTGAGGAAAAAGTCAATACTGCAAAGTGGATGTATATTATCAGTGTTTTATTCATTCAGTTTTATCTTTCTACCTTTTCAGTTGAATCTTCCTTAATCTCTTCATGACCATGCAGTGCCCTAGTAAGCATCTTCACTGTTTCTGAATTTGCCTGGGAGATTTCAGGCTCTAGGTCATTCTCGCCCATCTCCAAATGTGTACCTCCAAATCCTGCCCACTGTAGAAGGCCTGGCTCAGCCTTAGTTTCCCCACCACTCTGTCTGATTGTTTCAGCTCAAAAATCATCCAATTCCTTGAAACTAATTTGGGAGATAAATATAATTTCTTCATTTCTCATTTCCTATAGGAGAGAACTTCACAGACTCCTTGACTTCTTGCTGTACATCTCGCTCCTTCTCACAACAGAAAAGTAAATTGATTTGTGGATGAGACACAGACATTTGCTCATTTTCTCTCTTGAATCCAAAGAAGTTTGGTTTTCTTTTTTAATTAAAATAACTCACAGGGGATTATTTGATCACAGGAGATTATTTTTTTCTTTCCTTTCCCTGGTAGAACATTTGCTTCTTGCATTTATTTACATCCCCATCCCATAGATTTTGCTCTAAAGCTAAGGCTGTTACATAAAAATGGGGTTGGAGATGGAGACAGAGATAACCTACAGATTTCTAAGCATCTTCTGGAGATTTCTTGTTATATGACTGCTAGTGAGAACAGTGACTCCCCAAGACTTCTGAGACTGATAAAAATTTCAAGCTCCCCAAATTGGTAAAATTCTTATTATAATATCATCTTTGGTTTTGAGGTCTCTTTTTAGTAAGGAAAATCATGTCCCAATTCTGAAGAATTTCAAGAGTGACATTACATGTAGTTATGGAACAATATTCTTGGAAGTAATTGAGCACATTTTCTGCTAAATCATTCAGCATATTTCAACAGTCTCAATATTCACTAATGCACTAATTTTGAGTGACTGATTGCTGATTATAGGTGTCTTTATTCATTGTTCATGAAAAGGGAAAAAAGTGGGTCATAATGCTTTTCTTTGAGATTAGCTTCAGTATTTATGATACACTTTGGAAAAACTTTGAATATTTGTTTTAAAATCTGGAATATACAAGAAATCTCATTCATCCTTAGTGTTGCTTTGAGAATAATGTAAATTAATATATATCAAAATGTGCTTTGTTTAAGCCCCCTTAGACCCATTACTGATTAATATGTTCTGAGTTTTATATATAATAATCTGTTAGTACAATATGCAGATACATCCTCTGCCTGCTCTTTTTAATGTTTTTATGCAGCATCTCAATTTCTATATATATATATATGTATACATATAACATATATTAATATTGTCAATTTTCAACTGAAGACAAATAGCTATCTTCATGCTTAGCTGTAACATGTATTTTTAAGCCTAGGGAATGACTAAGTAGTTCATAATACAGAAGAGCATGTCTTGGTGAAATAGTGGGATAGAAATCAATAAACTTATAAAGAACTATAAAGAAGTGAGATAATGGGAGATCCTGTGCTTATAATGAAAAATGCATTTTAAATTTACATTTACATTTCATAGATTGTATTATGCCTGCATACATGATCAGTCATGTCTGACTGTTTGCAATCCCTGGACTGTAGCCCACCAGGGTCCTCTGTCCACAGAATTTTCCAGGTAAGACAAACACATGTCTCTTATATCTGCAGCATTGGCAGGCTGGTTCTTTACCACTAGCACCACCTGGGAAGCCCATACTGTATTATAACTGATGTTAATTTCAGTTAATTTATAGAGATAGGAGGAAAATTACTGAACACTTAGAAGTTTCTTAATGTGAGTTTAATGTCATGCTTTCAGAATGATAACAATAAAAATAACAATATTAAAAGCCACCATTATTTGTCAACTACTCATGTTCCAGGTTCTGAATTTAATATCATCTCATCATCATATTGGAGAAGGCTATGGCACCCCACTCCAGTACTCTTGCCTGGAAAATCCCATGGACGGAGGAGCCTGGTGGGCTGCAGTCCATGGGGTCGCTACGAGTCGGACACGACTAAGTGACTTCATTTTCACTTTTCACTTTCATACGTTGAAAAATGAAATGGCAACCCACTCCAGTGTTCTTGTCTGGAGAATCCCAGGGACGGGGGAGCCTGGTGGGCTGGCATCTATGGGGTCACACAGAGTCGGACACGACTGAAGGGACTTAGCAGCAGCAGCATCATATCTTAGTACATAAGTGAGTTTTTATTATCTCCAATTTCAGATGGAGAAATTGAATCTCAATCAAGTTAAAATACACTGCTTGCCTATTAACTGAAAGAACTGGGAATCCCACACCATATCAGAATGACTTTAAGGTCCATACTTCCATGTGCTTAATATCATCCCCCGTCATCTTCCAATGCAGACTTTCAAAACTGCTTTAATAGTTGTGCTTTTTGCAGTGAATTCCCCTAATTGGCACCACACACACCGTGGGGACAGGACAAGAGTTTCTTTCTAGTGCAGAATTTCTCAGCAGTGACACTGTAAACATTGTAGCTCAGATAAATCACACACTAGGGTGTTCAGGAACATCCTTGACTTCTAGCTGCTAGATGCCAGTAGTACCTCCTCCTCAGTGATTACAATTTTAAAATGTCTCCAGTCATTACCAAGTATGTCTTCTTCCCAGAATGAGAGAATTACCCTTAGTTGAAAACCACTCTTCTACAGGTCATTTTCTCTTTAATCAGGCCAAATTCCAGGACAGTATTGAGAAACACCTGCTCTGCAGTATTTTACATGGTGCACATAATGTAGAATTTTAAAATACATATTTTCCTAAACCATTAATGTTCTGAACTGGAGTCAATTTTATGTACATACATTAAAGAAATTGTTAGGTATCTCTATTTCTGTCTCTGTTTCCTTTTCTGTATCTCCCTACTCATCCTAAATCTCTATACTATTCCTTTTCCTTCCTTTGTTTTCTCCTTCCCTTGATTCCTCTCTTTATCTTCCTTTCTCCTTCCCTTCCTTTCTTTTTTCCCTCTTTCCTCCTTCTATTTCTTCCTTTTCCTTTCATTTCTCCTTTCATTGCTAAAACAGGTTAAAAAGAAACACAACACAACATGCATTTCAGCAGTACATGCATATTTTAGTCTTGAATGTTCTAGTCACTTTAGCAATTGAAAGAAAAAAAGCTAAAAATCTAAATAATTGAGAGATGGTAAATTTACACGAGAATTTAGACTCCTGAATGACTTCATATCACATTTTCTACAAATAGTTTTGAAAAAGGCTTTTATTTTAATGGGAAATTACATACTGCCATTGGAATTAAAATAAATCAATTGCCACAAATGATGCTTGAATTAAAACATCTATCTGTACTAGTCTTAATTTTCTGCAGATAATAGTTTCCTGCTATATATTTTCTTTTTTTTCACCAAGATAAAATGCAGTAGAGAGTGTTGGGTCCAGTAATTTAAATGGTACTTATTAAACACAGTAAGCCAAGTATATTCGGAGTCATTTACTACCTATTTAAAAAGCTATTTCTTCTTTCTGTATGCAACTCCTTTGAGTCAATTGGAGCTACAAGATAGTTATACTGAGAGTAAATGTTTCTTAAATATTTGCTATCTTTTCTTATTTGATGAAGATACCAAGAGTTTTTAAGCGAGAAGAAGATTCCATATGCTAAGTTGTGTCTGACTCTACAACCCCATGGACTGCAACATGCCAGGTTTCCCTTCAACATCTCCTGGAGCTTGCTCAAACTCATGTCCATTTGTCAATGATGCCACCCAACCATCTCATCCTCTGTCACCTGCTTCTCCTCCTGCCCTCAGTCTTTCCCAGCATTAGGGTCTTTTCCAATGAATTGGTTCTTCCCATCAGGGGGCCAAATTATTGGAGCTTCAACTTCAGCATCAGTCCTTCCAATGAATATCCAGGGTTGATTTCCTTTAGGACTGACTGGTTTGATGTCCTTGCTGTCCAAGGGACTCTCAAGTGTCTTCTCCATCATGACAATTTGAAAGCATCAGTTCTTTGGTGGTCATCCTTCTTTATGTAGTAAATTGAAATAAATAAAAGGCAGTGGACCTTAAATGGTTTAGGCAACAAACATGACAGTTAAAGTCAGAAGAATATTTTGCCGACTTTGGATTACCTTAGCTACTTACCACTGTCTTTAAAAAAAGACAATATTGATATGACTCTCTAGTACTGAAATCCATAAATAACTTATAGGAAAATATGCTATTCTCTGAAAATAATTTGAAATCTTAACAAGTTATTGAGGGGAAAAAAACATTCTTCTTACAAACATGTAAAAAGATCACATATCTCTCTGTTCTCTAAAGTCTGACTGCTTCTTACATCTTTAGTGAATTTAGGTTTAAATGTAATGTTACTCATATCTCTAAGCTTGGTAGAGAATGATGTCATCTTCTCTACTAAAATAACCAATGAAGTTCTTCTTGAAATTCTTTGTGAATTTTGCTTAACTGCTTCTATGTCTTAAGCCTGGTCAGTAAGAATATTACATCTGGAAAGATTTCCTCTGCCTAGAGCTAACTCCCCTGGAGAAGGAAATGGCAACCCACTCCAGCACTCTTGTCTGGAGAATTCCATGGACAGAGGAAATGGGAAGGCTACAGTCCATGGGATTGTGAAGGGTTGGACACAACTGTGCAACTAACTTTCACTTTCAGAGCTAACTAGGGCAACTAGGTGACAGAATAATGCCTCTGATCTGTATTTGGGAAAAAAACAAACAAACAAAAAAACAGAAGCATTATTACCCAAGATGTGTTTTTGAGGGAGAGATGCATTGTGAGCACTGCCATCCACAGCTAGTACAAGAAATAATCTGAGAGAGAGTTTTAAAGGACATTTCCAGTGTAATTTCTGTATGGCTTCTTTCTTGTTCTGGGCTTTCCTGATTGCTCAGATGGTAAAGAATCTGCCTGCAATGCAAGAAACCTGGGTTTGATCTTTGGGTAGGGAAGGTCCCCTGGAGAAGAGAATGGCTACCCACTCCAGTATTCTTGCCTGGAGAATTCCATGGACAGAGGAGCCTGGTGGGCTACCTCTGTCATGGGGTTGCAGTTCATGGGGTTGCAGAGTTGAATGTGACTGAGCAACTAACACTTTCACTTGTTGCAGGTTATTTAGCCTAGCACTACATATTTTTTTTTTCAGCTTACTTTTCTTGATGTTTCCATTCATCCAGGAGGTATGTCTGTAATAAGAGAAAAGGAAGTTTCAGATTTGTGATTATTTGATTATTTTGGGGTTTCTCTGTTCATGTCAGTGACAGCTCATTTTCAAATTAGAATAAAATTACTTCATGGGAAATAGATGGGGAAACAGTGGAAACAGGGTCAGACTGTATTTTTTGAGCTCCAAAATCACTGCAGATGGTGATTGCAGCCATGAAATTAAAAGACGCTTACTCCTTGGAGGAAAAGTTGTGACCAACCTAGATAGCATATTTAAAAGCAGAGACATTACTTTGCCGACTAAGATCCATCTGGTCAAGGCTATGGTTTTTCCTGTGGTCATGTATGGATGTGAGAGTTGGACTGTGAAGAAGGCTGAGCATCGAAGAATCGATGCTTTTGAACTGTGGTGTTGGAGAAGACTCTGGAGCGTCCCTTGGACTGCAAGGAGATCCAACCAATTCATCCTAAAGGAGATCAGCCCTGGGATTTCTTTGGAAGGAATGATGCTGAAGCTGAAACTCCAGTACGTTGGCCACCTCATGTGAAGAGTTGACTCATTGGAAAAGACTCTGATGTTGGGGGGAATTGGGGGCAGGAGGAGAAGGGGACAACAGAGGATGAGATGGCTGGATGGCATCACGGACTCGATGGACATGAGTCTGAGTGAACTCCAGGAGTTGGTGATGGACAGGGAGGCCGGGCATGCTGCGATTCATGGGGTCGCAAAGACTCTAACACAACTGAGTGACTGAACTGAACTGAACTGAATATAGTATGTACATACATACACACACAAACACATACACATGGCTTACTATATATCTAATACTATTCCAAGAGCTTTATTAATATTAACTTATTTAACCTTTGAAAAAAACCCTATAAGAAAGTTGCTTGTAATTATACCACTGTCAGGTGAGAAATCTGAGATACAGAGTGTTTCAGAAAGTTGGCCAAGGTCACTTAATAGTGAATTGCCAATTCAAACCCAGGCCATTGGTCTCTAGAGTCTGCCCTTCACCACTATGTGCTACCAACTCATTGACAAGTAAAGTCACATTCACTCCAGCCCTTCAGACACAGGATAGTTGACTATTTGCACATGCAAGAGAGACTTTCTGTGCTCTGGGTGAATATGTCCTTAAAAAAATATTTCCTATAAATCAGATGCATCTCACTCTCTTGAATAATCTGGTGGGCTTCAGATGCCAGGGAAAAGCTAACTTCACAGGTGGTCCCAAGTGGACAGAGTACACAGCTTTATGGTACAGCATCTTTGCAAGGGAACTTAAATAATTCTGGAGGTGCTATGAGTACAGTTTTTGGCCTACATAAGACTGCTGAATTTCTGTGAATTATAACTTCTATGTATGTTTGACTATAATTCAGAGAACTTGAAGTTCAAAAGTGAGATTAATAAAAATTCAAGATATAAGATTTACAAGACATAAATCTGTTAATCAATATGATTATTCAAATCTTAGAAATATGTTTCAGATGGTCAGCTTTAGACTTATAAGGACCTTACTTCAACATAAGTAACTACAACAGATTCTAAGTTCCCAGAGGTCAGGTACCATATCTACATGACTCAGCATTTAATTAACCCAGTTCATGGCACATAGTTGATGCCCAATATCAGGTGACAGAGGAAGGAAGAAGAGAACATGAAAAGAAAAGCAGAAGCAGAGAGGGAGGGAAGGAGAAAATGGGAGGAAAGAAGACAATCTTTTAACTAGCTTTCCCTGCTGTCTAATGGAAAATTCCTCAGAAGAACTGTCTTCTAATTTTCACTATGAACATGTTCAGATGCTTTAGCCTGCTTTAGAAAGGATGAATTCACCAAAATTACCACTCCATTCTAAAGTTGTTCAAATTATCTTGCAGAAAAATAAATTATCTCACAAAAATCTATTGTTATTCAGTCACTAAGTCATGTCTGACTATTACAACCCATGGACTGCAGCATTCCAGGCTTCCTTGTCCTACACTATCTCCCAGAGCTTGCTCAAATTCATGTCCACTGAGTCAGTGATGCCATTCAACCATCTCATTCTCTGTTGCTACCTTCCTTCTCTCTTCAGTCTTTCCTAGCATCAGTTCCAATGAGTCAGCTCTTCGCATCAGGTGGCCAAAGTATTGAAGCTTCAGCTTCAGCATCAGTCCTTCCAATGAATATTCAGGGTTGATTTCCTTTAGGATTGACTGGTTTGATGTCCTTGCTTTCCAAGGGACTCTCAAGTGTCTTCTCCAGCACCAAACTTCTTCAAATTATGTTGTAGAAAAAGCACTTCTTTCACAAAAATCTATAGACTTCTATAATTTCCATGTAGGACATACAAAATTATTACAATTATACACACCATTCTCTTTCTCTTTTGGTTGGCTCTCAAATTGTAGCTCTTAATATTTAAAACTTGAAAGTATACCATGGATCACATCTAAGAGTTTATAAAGGCAACAAAGATAGCAGATCAATTGCAACATAATGAATTTTGATCCAGGCTTTGGGAATGTTCTTGTGTAGAGTCTTAAAACCAAGTTTGAGTTCTTCCTATTCCAGGCAAAATTCCGTTGTCATATTCTATTCATTCAAACATTTAGGAATATTACGGCATGCCCCAGATCCTCATCCAAGATTTGTCTAGGATTTTTACAAATAGTTTCTGTCTTCTAAGATAGAAGTCCTTTCTATGATTAAGGACATTTAAGTTAATGAAGAATAGACACACTCTTTGGGTTCATTTTGCATTCATGAGATCATTCAAGTTCTTTAAAAAAGTAATCTTCTAATCTGAGCATGACTAATGCATTTCTAGGTTGTGGTCATAATACTTGAGGCTGAAAAAGAAAAAAAATTAAACTCTTAACTTTAGATGTTTTGCCTTTATGTTTGCCACCATTGGAAGGTTTTTAAAAGTTTGATCAGAACAGGGCTTGTTTTACAAGAGGTTTTCCTGTGAAAAGGAAGTGGGTGGAGGGAAATGAAAGTTAATGCACAAGCAGAGTTCAGTTACTCTGCTTCTCCTAGAATCTATGCATTTCTTCTGAGTTATTTTTAAATAGATATGTTAGATGTCCTGTTATTTTGAATAAGTGTCTAGTTTTAATTAGGCAAGGTACATAAGTCTTTTAATTAGATATCCAAATACATCATCTGAGATTTTTTTTCCCCCAGAAAATAAAAGTAATTTAATTTCTTCTTCATTAACTATAAGGGCAGTAAAATCTTTTGAATATATTTTCAACTCAAGAGATTGAGATCTTTTCCATTGGACTATAATATATGCATAGATTATTTCATCTTAAATTTCTCTTAGCTAATGAAGTGCATGAAAGTAATGAGGTTAAACTACAACTTGTTAAGTGTGATGCAGTTTTCCAACATGACCAAAGAAAAAAAAAGTTACTAGGTTAATGCCAGTGCCCTGAATTAGAGTCTACTTTGTTTGCTTGCTTTTTAAACTCAGTACAAAAGAAGTATAAGTGTTTGCATGCTTTCTATGAGATGAAATGAGGGATAGCATCCTGTCATTCCACTGGAATATATCTGCCACTCTTTTTCATGTCACTATGTGTTATTTAACTTGAAAATTAGAGCATGACAATAAGAGAAAAGATCTTTAACCATAAAAATTGGACACTGTATATCTTGCCTTTTTTCAGAATGTTTGTAAATACACAAATCACACGGTTTCCCACATGGTCTTCACTGCAGTCCCCCAACTAATATTTGCTGTAACACTGCTCACCATTTTGTTTCTCACAAAGAACTTAAACCTTGAATGATAGTGCAGGTACAGAAAACACTAGCTTCTAAATGGGGCTGTGATGACTGTGAAGTCCAGCTATTCTACTCATTGGTGGGGCCCCGAGATCCATTATGTAATCTATTGGAAACTCGTTTTTCTCATCTACACATTGGAGACTACATTTCGGTTGTTGGAAGAGTCACGCAGAGTGTAAAAAGGCACCTGTTGTCAAATGAGTCCTCATTAAATGTTATCCTCAGTTTATCATCTTTGCTCCACAACCATTTCTTTCTCCTTCTCTTCTATTTGTTTTCTTTCATTTCCATTGTCTCAGCCTCAGCTGTCTCAGTGATTGACTATTGCTCACACTTAATATACAAAAGCATCTTTATGCTCTTTTTGTCAGTAGTCAAGGGGAGTCATTTTGAATCATCTGAGACTGTCTCCATCATTCCTTTGTGTGTGGCTAATCTGAGATGCATAACGTGGAGCTAAGGTTAAAGTACTGTCTTTAATAACTTTTACCATGCATTTAAAGACATGCTTAAACTCCATATTTACATATGTTTTTGGAGGGACTCACTTAAATTATCTATATTTCTATTCATTTTTTTCAGAATTATTATTGAATCCATCTTGAAAATCAACTTTTTTTTTTTTGAGTGAGAATATTTTTCACATTGGGCTTCCATGGTGACTCAGTGGTAAAGAATTCACCTGCCATTGCAGGAGACACACGTTCAATCCCTGCGGAAGAAGATCCCCTGGAGAAGGAAATGGCAACCCACTCCAGTATTCTTGCCTGGGAATTTCCATGGACAGAGGAACCTGGCAGGCTACAGTCCATGGGGTCAGAAAGCTGTTAGACACAGCTTAGCAACAACAACAGTTTTTCATATTATTTTTTGTGATTTTGTGTCTTTAGACAATTCTATTTTATCTTTTTGTGATTAGTGTCTTTAGACAATTCTATTTTATCTTTTTGTGATTAGTGTCTTTAGACAATTCTGTTCATGGGAAAAGTGTGTTTCTGAATGACTGAGTGCATTCAAATAAAAGCAAATGTGGCCATGTAAAACCTAGGTAAATTAGGATAGATTTCAGACTCTTGACATTTTCTCTTTGATGCACGGCTAAAGTTTTATTCCATGGTGGCAGTCATAGTGTAATGCATAAATGAGTCACATCAACACATTATACACTTTAAACATACATAATGTTATATGGCAATTATATCTCAATTTTAAAATGGTTATTTTTTTTAAGTTTCCATGTATATCGGGAATGAAGAAGGGTATGATTTGGAGAGGGCAAAAAATCCCTAGATATCCTCTAGGGGTAAATATTATGTTTTTTATACCAGTTTTAGAAAGCATCTCTCTTCTCTTTATGCCTAGGTTCAAGGGACAGCTCTCTGAGACTGTCCTTGATGGTACAGAATTAATTGCTCTTTCATCCAAGTCCATATAATACAGTCTACATATTTTGATTAAAATATACAGCACAACCCATTTCAGTGATTGTATGCAAGTATCTGTTTTGCTAAATTTAGTCTCCTATAAGTGATTGTTCTTTTCTTGTCTCAGGAATGCACCTGGGCAGAATAACCCCTCTTTGGATATTTTTCAGACTGCAGATGTTATAGAATTTGATGTCTTTTTACTCTTAAACATTGATATGCAACCTGTCCTTAGAGGGCAATTCTACAGTAATCTTTGTGGAAAATTATGCAATAAGTTAAGAACTGATCCAGAAATTCATAGATTAACATATTTCCCAAGTGTTACTAATGGTAAAGAAAGTGAAAGTGTTAGTTGCTCAGTCGTGTCCAGCCCTTTGCGACTCCATGGACTGTGGCTCACCAGGCTCCTCTCTCCATAGGTTTCTCCAGGAAAAAATACTGAAGTGGGGTGCCATTCTCTTCTTCTCTGAGGTATATTCCTGACCCAGGGATCAAACCTGGGTCTCCCATATTGCAAGCAGATTCTTTACTGTCTGTGCCACCAGGGAATTCCATCTGCCAATGCAGGAGACTTAAGAGATACAGGTTTGATCCCTGGGTTGGGAAGATTCCCTGGAGGAGGGCATGACAACCTACTCCACTATTCTTGCCTGGGAAATCCCATGGACAAAGTAGCCTGGTGGGTTACAGTACATAGTGTTGCAAAGAGGTAATCATGACTGAAGCCACTTAGTAGGCTTGCACACAGGGATTTAAGAATTATTTTGCTAGGATGAAATGATAAATTCAATGTATTCATCAATACTTATCTTCATGTCCCCAAATAATTTGCCACCTTAAATGGTCCAATATATTAATATATTATACATGCAAATAGAGGTATTTAGTTCAAACTCCTAAATTAAATGTGTTGTTTTCATTTCTCTTGTAGCTGCAAAATATATATTTACTGAAAATAAAAGGGAGAGGATAAAATTTCCCCAGTGTTCCCTGGACACTTTTCTGAGCTCCTTGCTCAGGTAAAACCACAGTTTGCTGCATTTTTCTAGTAGTCCTCTGAGTTGTAAATAAACTAAACATTTATGCTTTTATTTTCTGTAGTATTATTTTTAAGAGTACACAAGTCCTCATTAATAACTGGGGCAACTGGATTTAATTAGATGGATGTCTGACTACATGAAATCAGTATAAGATCAAATTAAACCATTTTGCTTTACATAAAGTCTTTACTACATCCTCTCTTAATGCCAATGCCCTCAAAACTGAGTTGCTAAACCCTATTTTCTCATAGAAAATGATATTCTGCAAAGCAAAATGTCTGATTTTTAATGGTCAAAAAAAATCTTAAATATATTAATCTAGCCTAAGTATTTAAAATTTTTTTTTGATTTGTATTTTTTAGGTTCTGCAAGGATAAATCAGTTCTACCAACATTGGGTAAATTTCCATATGATCCTCTGCCTGGGCCCCACTGTTCAAGAACAGAATATCTATGATCAAATTTACTTTTGTGCTTCATGTTAGGAAAGATCTGTATGTGTCAGCTTCCTCCCTTTATTCCCCCATGTCTACACATTTATGAGTGTGCACGCCATGTGTGAAACACGAGAACATTCTTATCTCCACAGCTCAGCTAATTTTGTTAGAGATACCAGCAGCCATAATAACATAAGGAGGTATTTTTGGATTCAGACACTGAACCAAGCCAAATATTTCATGAAGTGCAGTATGTCCATACGGAGCTGAAAAACATAGCTTTTGTGTTTCATGGAGGCCCTTAAATTGAAACAAATTTTAGCTAGGCTGCAAAGTCAGCAGAGAATATGTCCTTTTTCTTTCTTCTTCTGTGAATGTGGATATCTAATTCACATAAAGAATTATCCTGTGTGCCCGTAATAGCTTTCTTATATTAAGTAATTTAAGGCTTCTCTGGTAGCTCAGTGGTAAAGAATCTGCCTGTCAATGCAGGAGACACAGGTTCAATCCTTGGGTCAGGAAGATCCACTGGAAAAGAAAATGGCAACCCTACTCCAGTATTCTTTCCTGGGAAATTCCATGGACAGAGGAGTGTGGTGAGCCACAATCTGTGTGGTTGTACATGCGTGCACACACACACACACACACACACACACAAACATACACACAAACCACACACTGGTATTCTTTACTATGTGTGGATCCTTCTGGTCATCTTTGTTGCTTCTTTTTCCAGCAAGTTGCAGAGATAACTTGTAGGGATTCACTCAGCTCTTCCCTCTTCCCACTTTTGATAGTTGCTTCCATGTACTCTATGTCCTTTTCAATTCACTTCCCTTGTTGTGGGATACAGCCTCCCTCATTCTTTATTAACCCACACAGCTATGCAGACCTTTTTCTTTGAAGAGGTGTCTGATATTCTTCCCATGAGAAAAATATAGGTAATAACAAAATTAACAGAGAGGTTTAAAAATTCATAAAATAATAATTCTTTTCCTACTGCTCCCAGTTCCTTCACAGAAAGTAAGCTGAAGACATAACTGGACTTTGAAATCCAAACCTCTTCCCCTTCAAGACTTGGTGAAATCACATTGTTCTTTCTTCCTTTGATTATGCCACTCTTGAGA
Source organism: Neotragus pygmaeus (assembly GCA_006410875.1). Lineage (NCBI taxonomy): Eukaryota > Metazoa > Chordata > Mammalia > Artiodactyla > Bovidae > Neotragus > Neotragus pygmaeus. Next base: position 655,696 of record SJYV01055738.1, read on the forward strand.
TGATGTCACCACAAAGTCCAGCTGATTGATCCTGTGTTTCAAACCAATGACTAGAATCTCTGAGTATTCCAGGTGAGCCAGCACTTAATTCACCAGACCTTTGCCCTGGTAAGAAATGATTTCCTTAAACATTTCCTCATTCTCCTTTTGACAAAGGCTTATGAGTTGTTACATTTATAATCATCCTATGTATTAAAAGATCTCACCCTTTCCTTTCCCAATTTTGAACCACTCAGTTGTTCCACGTCATTACTAACTGTTGTTCCTTGACTTGCATACAGGCTTCTCAGAAGACAGATAAGGTTGTCTGGTAGTCCCAGATTAAAAATTAAGAATTTCCCACAGTTTGTCGTAATCAATACAGTCAAAAGCTTTCACGTATTCAATGAAAGAGAAGTAGATGTTTTTTTGGAATTCCTCTTTTTTTCTGTGATCCAGTGGATGTTGGTAGCTTGATCTCTGCTTCTTCTGCCTTTTCTAAATCCAACTTGAACATTTGGAAGTTCGCAGTTCATGGACTGCTGAAGCCCTTGTTGCTATCCAGTCACTCAGTCATGTCTGACTCTTTGTGGCCCCATGGACTGCAGCATGCCAGGCTTCCCTGTTCTTCACCGTCTCCTGGAATTTGCTCAAACTCATGTCCTTTGAGTCAGTGATATCACCCAACCATCTTGTCCTCTGTCATCCTCCTCCTGCCTTCAATCTTTCCCAGCATCTGGGTCTTTTCTAATGAGTTGGCTCTTTGCAACAGGTGGCCAAAGTGTTGGCACTTCAACTTCAACATCAGTCCTTCAAATGGATATTCAGGGTTGATTTCCTTTAAGGTTGACTGGTTGGATCTCCTTGCAGTCCAAGGGACTCTCAAGAGTCTTCTCCAACATCACAGCTTGAAAACATCAATTCTTCAGTGCTCAGCTTTCTTTATGGTCCAACTCTCAAATTCATACNGATTTCCTTTAAGGTTGACTGGTTGGATCTCCTTGCAGTCCAAGGGACTCTCAAGAGTCTTCTCCAACATCACAGCTTGAAAACATCAATTCTTCAGTGCTCAGCTTTCTTTATGGTCCAACTCTCAAATTCATACACGACTACTGGAAAAACCATAGCTTTGACTATATAGAACTTTGTTGGCAAAGTAATATCTCTGTTTTTTAATATGCTGCTGAGGTTTGTCATAGCTTTTCTTCCAAGGCAAAAGCATCTTTTAATTTCATGGCTGCAGTCACCATCTCCAGTGATTTTGGACCCAAGAAAATAAAATTTGTCACTGCTTCCAGTTTTCCCCCATCTATTCGCCAAAGTGATGGGACTAGAGGCTATGATCTTCATTTCTTGAATGTTAAATTTTAAGCTGGCTTTATCACTCTCCTCTTTCAATTTCATCAACAAACTCTTTAGTTCCTCTTTGCTTTCTTTCATAAGGGGGGGTATCATCTGCTTATCTGAGGTTATTGTTATTTCTCCTGATAGTCTTTACTCCATCATTTTCTTCATCCAGCCTGGATCTTACCTGATGTTCCCTGCACAGAAGTTAAATAAGCAGGATGACAATGTACAGCTTTGAAATACTCCTTTCCCAATTTTGAACCATTCTGTTATTCCATGTCCACTTCTAACTGTTGCTTCTTGACCTGCATACAGATTTTTCAGGAGGCAGGTCAGGTGGTCTGGTATTCCCATCTCTTTCAGAATTTTCCACAGTGTGTTGTGATCCACACAGTCAAATGCTTTAGGGTAGTCAGGGAAAAGAAGCAGATGTTTTCCTGGAACTCTCTCGCTTTATCTATGATCCAGTGTATGTTGGCAGTTTGATCTCTGGTTCTACTGCCTTTTCCAAGTCCAGCATGTACATATTAAGCTCTTAGTTCACATACTGTTGAAATCTAGATTAAAGAATTTTGAGCATTATCCTGCTAGGAGGTGAAATGAATGCAATTGTGTGGTAGTTTGAACATTCTTCGGCATTGCCCTTCTTTGTGATTGGACTAAAAATTGACCTTTTCAAGATGTGTGGCCGTTGCTGAGTTTTCCAAATATGTTGGCATATTGAGTGTGGCATATTAATGGCATCACCTTTTAAGATTTGAAATAGTTCAGCTGGAATTCCACACCTCCACCAGCTTTGTTCCTAGTAATGTTTCCTAAGGTCCACTTGACTTTGCACCCCAGGATGTCTTACTAGGTGAGTGATAACCACCACTGTGGTTATCCAGGTCGGTAAGACATTTTCTGTATAGTTCTTTGTATTCTTGCCACCTCTTCTTAATCTTTTCTGCTTCTGTTAGGTCCTTGCCATTTCTATCCTTTATTGTGCCTATCTTTGCATGAAATATCCCCTTGGTATTTCCAGTTTCCTTGATGAGATCTTTAGTCTTCCCCCATTCTATTTTTTCCCCTTTATTTCTTTGCATTATTCTCTTAAGAAGGCTTTCTTATCTCTCCTTGCTATTCTTTGGAACTCTGCATTCAGTTGTGTATCTTTCTCTTTCCTCCTTGCCTTTCACTTCTCTTCTCAGTTATTTGTAAGGCTTTATCAGACAACCACTTTGCCTTCTTGCATTTCTTTTCCTTTGGAATGGTTTTGATCACTGGCTCCTGAACAGTGTTATGAATTTCCATCCACAGTTCTTCAGGCATTCTGTCTACCAGATTTAATCCCTTGAATCTATTTATCACTTCCACTGAAAATCATAAGGGATTTGATTAAGCTCATACCTGAATGGTCTAATGGTTTTACCTACTTTCTTCAATTTAAATCTGTAATTTTATCTTATATACTGAGTACATCATGCAAAATGCCAGGCTGGATGAATCACAAGCTGCAATCATGATTGCCAGGAGAAATATCAACCACCTCAGGTATTCAGATGATATTACTCTAATGGCAGAAATTGAAGAGTAACTAAAAAGCCTCTTGATAAGGATGAAAGAGGAGAATGTGAAAGCTGGCTTAAAACTCAACATTCAAGAAAGGAAGATCATAGCATCTGGTCCCATTACTCCATGGCAAATAGATAGGAAAAAAGTGGAAACAATGGCAGGTTTTATTTTCTTGGGCTCCAAAGTCACTGCAGATAGTAACTGCAGACACAGAATTAAAAGACACTTGCTGCTTGGAAGAAAAGCTATGACAAACCTAGGCAGTATATTAAAAAACAGTCATCAGTTTGTTCAGAAATGTCCATACAGTCAAAGCTATGGTTGGACCATAAAGAAGGCAGAGTACCCACTAATTGATGCTTTCTAACTGTAGTGCTGGAAAGGACTCTTGAGAGTCCCTTGAACAGCAGTGAGATCAAACCAGTCAATCCTAATGGAAATCAACTACGAATATTCATTGGAAGTACTGATACTGAAGCTTCATACTTTGGCTACTTGATGAGAAGAGCTGACTCTTTGGAAAAACTCTGATGCCAGGAAAGACTGAATGAAAGGGGCGACAGAGGATGAGACGGCTGGATGTCATTGACTCAATGGACATGAGTTTGAGCAAGCTCCGGGAGACAGTCAAAGACAAGGAAGCCTGATGTGCTTCAGTTCACGGAATCAGACACAACTTAGGGCTGAACAACAAAAACAACCCTTTCCACTGGACTTTTGAACTGCTTTACCTCATCTATGTGGCATTTCCAATAGGATTTTATTATCCCCTCTAATTTTAGTTACTTAAATTAAGCAACCATACGTCATTTTTATTTTGCCTTTTTGTCAGGCATCCTTGAAAATATCTTAACCCTGCTGTTAATCTCTCTGATTTTTTCAGAGACCAGACATGCATGGAGCATGTCAGGAATGCAGAATTTTTGAGATATACAGTTGATAAAATAGCAAATAACAAAGCTTTTCCTTGTATATATTTTTCCTTATGAAATCTATTCAGGTTTAATTTTGATCTAAAGTTTTTTCTTAGTTCACTCAGAATTGGAATTTAATAAAAGACATTCTCCCAACTCTGCTCANACAGTTGATAAAATAGCAAATAACAAAGCTTTTCCTTGTATATATTTTTCCTTATGAAATCTATTCAGGTTTAATTTTGATCTAAAGTTTTTTCTTAGTTCACTCAGAATTGGAATTTAATAAAAGACATTCTCCCAACTCTGCTCATGGAGAAAGGTATTCTTTTGATTTATTATATTATACATAGAATGAAGGGGGAAAAAGTTTGGGAAGTGCATATAAACTGACCAATAATCTTGAGTTTTATAAAATTTCATCTGGCAAATCTACTGCCCCAAGAAACTAGACTTGTTATCTCTAACTCAGAGTGGGTCGGAGAAGGAGCTGTACTCCAAGGGATTTTGGATTGGAATGTACTCTTAATCCTGGATATATCTGGATATTGCTGAGAGCTTGTATATGGGCAGTTCAGTTCAGTCGCTCAGTCATGTCTGACTCTTTGCGACCCCATGAACTGGAGCACGCCAGGCCTCCCTGTTCATCACTCAGACTCGCGTCCACCGAGTCCATGATGCCATCCAGCCATCTCATCCTCAGTCTTCCCCTTCTCCTCCTGCCTCCAATCCCTCCCAGCATCAGAGTCTTTTCCAGTGAGTCAACTCTTCACATGAGGTGGCCAAAGTACTGGAGTTGCAGCTTTAGCATCATTCCTTCCAAAGAAATCCCAGGGTTGATCTCCTTCAGAATGGATTGGTTGGATCTCCTTACAGTCCAAGGGATTCTCAAGAGTCTTCTCCAACACCACAGTTCAAAAACATCAATTCTTCAGTGCTCAGCCTTCTTCACAACCCGAGGAGTGGTGGCTGTGCAGGTGAAGGAGGGCCTAGAGGAGCTATCCCACATTGAAGGTCAGGAACAGTGGCGATAGGGAGATACCCCGCATCCAAGGTAAGGAGCAGCAGCTGTGATTTGCTGGAGCAGCCGTAAAGAGATACCCCACACCCAAGGTAAGAGAAACGCAAGTAAGATGGTAGGTGTTGCAAGAGGGCATCAGAGGGCAGACACACTGAAACCATTCTCACAGAAAACTATGCAATCTAATCAGACTAAGACCACAGCCTTGTCTAACTTATATGGGCAGTCACGTGCTTTTAACCACTTACTTAAGTATCTTTCTTATTTTGGAAATATCCACTTACTTGACAAATATTATCAATTTAAAATTAGGTGTTCATCATACACACTACCATCTATAAGATAGATAACCAACAAAGACCAACTGTATAGCACAAGGAACTCTACTCAATATTCTGTGATACCCTATATGAGAAAAGAATATAAAAAAGAATGAGTAAATACTAAATCAATGCCTATGTATCCCTTCTCCCATGCTTCCCTCCTGGTCACCGAAAGCTCATTCTTTAAGTCTCTGAGTCTATTTTTGTTTTGTAGATAAGTTCATTTGTATTGTCATTGCTATTAAACTCTGCATATAAGGGATATCATACATTTATCTTTCTCTGGCTTATCTCACTTAGTATGACAATTGGGAGTTTGGGATTCACAGGTACACAATGCTATATTTAAAATAGATAACCAATAAGGACCTACTGTAAAAATAAATAAATAAATAAAATAAAACTTTTAACTTTGACAAGAGTAAAAAAGATGAGTATATGTGTATGTATAACTGAATCACTGCTACTAACACAACTTCATAAATCAACTATACTCCAATAAAAACAAATACATAAATATAATTGTTTACATAAATTAGAAAGCTTTGTTCCAAGTAGCAAAAACAAATTTGAACTAAGTTGTCACAATGGAGGATATGTTCTAAGGACATAGGTGTGTTTTTTTGGAGCTCATAAGAAGCAGTGCAGGTACCATAACAGGAAATTAAGAGCCTTCTCAAATTCGAAATTTCTCTCTCAAACCCCAGCTGGTGTCTCCTGTTACTAGTTCTAAATGCCTAAGAAAGGAACTCTGACTGACCCAGTTTGAATCGTCTGCCTGGTGCATTGGTCAAAGCCTCGGGTACAGACTCGGTCTGTACTGATGAAACTGATGAGTCAGAGTTTGGCTGCTCATAGAAGTCATTCTAGACATTTAGGAGCAAAAGCATTTACAGATGGGGCTTCCCAGGTGGCTGAGTGGTAAAGAATCCACCTGCCAATGCAAGAGACATGGGTTTGATCCCTGGGTGGGGAAGATCCCTTGCAGAAGGAAATGGAGACCACTTCAGTATTCTTAGTGATTAAATCCCATGGACAGAGGAGCCTAGCCCAGTGCTTAATTGATTAAAAAGTTGGCAGTGTCCCTCAACCTTGAATATTGTGCTATATCCTTTATTGTTAAACATAAATGGAAAACAATGTCACANAGACCACTTCAGTATTCTTAGTGATTAAATCCCATGGACAGAGGAGCCTAGCCCAGTGCTTAATTGATTGAAAAGTTGGCAGTGTCCCTCAACCTTGAATATTGTGCTATATCCTTTATTGTTAAACATAAATGGAAAACAATGTCACAGTTGCCAGAGTAGTCAGAACTGCAAGTTTTTGAAGGCACAGTTCTTTGTCTACTGTTTTTTTTTTTTTGCAGTGAATTATATATGATATAATTATTATATATATATTAATCACTCATCCAAACATTGACAGCCCAAGAAATGCTCAATCATAATTATATTGTTGCCTTTAATTGGGTATATTTAAAGTGTGGAGCTTGATAAGCTTTGCCCATCACCATAATCGGGGATTTTCAGGGGCTGGTGGCAAAGAATCTGGCTGCAATGCAGGAGACACAGGAGATGAGAATTCAACCCCAGGACTGGGAAGATCCCCTGTAGGAGGAAATGACAACCCACTCCATTATTCTTGCCTGGACAATACCATGGACAGAGGACCCTGGCGAGCTACAGTCTATGAGGTCACAAAGAGTTGGACATGACTGAGAGACTAACAAAATGACACTGACATCACCATCATCAAGATAACAAACATTGTCAGCATCTCCAAGTTCTTTGTGGCTTAAAAACAACAACAACAACAAAAATCTTTGTATTTTGTAGAGTGGTACATTTGTTATAATCGATGAACCTATATTGACACATCATAATCATCTGAAGTTCATGGTTTACATTGGGTTTCACTCTTGCTGTTGCACATTCCTTTACAGCATCGGATCTTGCTTCTATCACCAGTCCCATGCACAACTGGGTATTGTTTTTGCTTTGGCTCCATCCCTTCATTCTTTTTGGAGTTATTTCTCCACTGATCTCTAGTAGCATATTGGGCACCTAATGACCTGGGGAGTTTCTCTTTTGGTATCCTATCATTNGGGCTGGTGCACGAGGATGATCCAGAGAGATGATATGGGGTGGGAGGTGGGAGGGGGGTTCAGGATTGGAACTCATGTACACCCGTGGCAGATTCATGTCAATGTATGGCAAAACCAATATAGTACTGTAAAGCAAAATAAAGTTAAAAAAAAAAAAAAGTACACTAGAATAGAGATGGACTTGGGTTAACCAGACAGCTCAACTAATCATCTTATCTGCCCTGAATGCTATGGGGATGACTACTTTAGAAATATAATTCGATATACAACCAAAAATGAGTTCTGAGTCATCCAAAGAGAGTAAATTGCATTCAGTATTGTTTCAGTGTTATATGTTCCTTTATTTTGATTTTTTAAAAATTAGAAAGTTAGCATAGTTAGTTAAAGTCAGAAGATTAGTCTTTAAGTCCCAGCTCTATTGCATAGTAGCCCTGGTTCCTAGTTTAATCTAATGAAAGTGAGAAAACATATGCATTCCTACCTTAGGGAGCTGGAGGTAGAAAAAATGAGATGTTATATTGAAAAGTACTTCAGAAACAAAGGAATCACACAAAGTATTACTACTAATTAGAAATGCTAGATATATATGTTACCTGTATTGAATAACCTGAACATAACATTTCTCACTCATTTTTCACTTAGAGAAACTTAGTGAACCTAGAATTTTGATTTTGCTCAACAATGAAGTACAACAGTACAGTTCACAGGGTATTAAAGAATTGAGGCAGAAAGAGAGGAAACAGCTTAGGGACTGAAGCAAGCTAGTGACAAACGAATAGAACTCAGACTGGANGAAACTTAGTGAACCTAGAATTTTGATTTTGCTCAACAATGAAGTACAACAGTACAGTTCACAGGGTATTAAAGAATTGAGGCAGAAAGAGAGGAAACAGCTTAGGGACTGAAGCAAGCTAGTGACAAACGAATAGAACTCAGACTGGAGTCCATCCTGCCAGTGCTTGCTTCTCCCTCTCTGTCTCTCCCCCGACTCCTGTCACTCTCTCTCTCTCATTTTGTGTAAAACTATATTGTGATCACCACTCAGACTGAGCGCTTCAGGTCATCTACACTGAGCAGTTACTGTTATAAAACAATTTCTTGATTTTCTCTGACAATCATCGAAATTGCCTTCTACAACAGATTGAAATTAAGATACTAATAACATAGTATCTTAAATTCTGTGTGAACTGAATGCCCTGATTCTTTCAGGAATTAGCTTATTAGTTTCGGTTTTTGTTGTGTTTTGCTTATTTTTGGTAAAAGTATAATTCAATATGAATAGATTGTTTACCTAAAAAGCTTCTGTTTTTACTGTTATAAATATATCTTGATTCTGATATTTTT
>SJYV01055738.1:664446-763494 GCA_006410875.1 Neotragus pygmaeus
GCAAAAACCACACAGCTCTGTAGTATTTTTAGTGAAAAAATGAAAATGTGAATTTCTAGGCTCCTTTAAGAACAGTGGTTAGACTTTATCCCATTTCTGTCTGCCTCTTTGCATTAGAATTGAAGGAGGTTGAGAAAAGGCTTAGGAGAAGAAATCATTAATTTAATACAGATTCTGCAACCTCTAATTAAATCATCTTTTTCAAGGTTTTGAAAGCCAGTTTAGCAAAATTTTCTAGGATACTTCAGACCAGAGACCAGAGGATGGCCTAATTGTGCTTTTCAAACTAAAGTGTACAAAGAAATCACCTGAGAGTCTTGTTTGTTTAAATGTTGATTATGAGTCAGGGCTGGAGTGGGACTTGAGATTCTGCCTTCTACCTTCTAGGTGATGCCAGTGCTGCTGGCTCTCAGACTGTACTTTGAGTTTAGGGACTTAAATCATTTCTTGTAGAGTCTTTAAGTAATAATTACAATTTTGCTGGTAGAAAATCAGTTATGTTCTTTACCACATTAGAGTTCTATAGGAGTCTTCTTGTTCTTGGGAGGTTGTTAATCTTTTTGAATTTGTGTTAGAAAATATCCAGGCAAAGAATTATAGAATAAATACCTCTGGAAAGAACAGCCTGGAATTATTGGTTAAAATCCACTCCTTCTCACCTCTCCCTTTCTTCTCCTTCCTTGAACTTATTGTCCTCCTCTTACTCTCGCTGGGGCAGTCTTTGTTGCTTTAATATCCCCTTGGAGTACTGATGCAATAGGATAGTAATTCTTCACCAGTTTTCAGGGGAATCTTCAGAAACATTCAGCACAGTGTGATTACTTCTTTGAAAGAAATTATTCACAGGGATTAATAGGTTTTACTCAGAAAACATTCATCAGTTATCAAGTTAGGTTTTTTTTTAGTATTATTTTGCTTTGTTTTAAAAAAGCATATATTTTTCCTTTTCTCCTCAAAGGCTAGGAAATTATGCTAAGTGAAATATGCCAAACATGAAGGACAAATATTGTGTGATTCCACTTACATGAGGTATCTAGAATGGGCAAATGCATAAAGATGGAAAGTAGAATAGAGGTTACCAGGGGTTGGGGAAATAGAAGTGGGGAATTATTGTTTAATGGATAGAGAGTTTCTATTTGATGGTGAATGGGCTCTGGAAATAGCGGTGATGATTGCACAACATTGCAAATGTACTTAGTGTCACTAAATTGTATATTTCTAAATCATAAATCTCGTGTATATTTTACTACAATTAAAAAAAATTTTTAAATAAGAAGGGTTGGATAAGAAGTAACTAGTTCAGTGGTCCTCAAACTTGGCTGCACAGTAGAACCACCAGGGGAACTTAAAATCCTAGTGCCCAGGTCATGCTCTAGACCAATTAGACCAGAATATTTGGGGATGAGATTTAGGCTTCGGCAGTGTTTAAACTCACCAGGCAGTTCCATTGTGCAGTCAACTTTGAGAACCACTCTTACAGATCACAGGTCCTAACTACTGCTCCTACTGTCCTGTCAGAATCTGTGTGCAGAGTAGGCTTTTCTTACTGTCTAAAATGATCAAAAAGTACTAATGTATCTGATGCCATTCCACGTCTTGTAGATGTTAGGTAGGCAGGATGTGATCAAGAGAAAAGAAAAATAACAAAAACATTGGCTGTGTTCCTAAATAGAGCACAGCCTGTTTTGAGTAGAGTAAAATAATTCAGTGTATATTCAGGAATACTAAGGGAAGGGAACATGCATTTATATTCCATTGTCAGGACAGAACTAGATTAGAGAAATAATTGTGTACTGTATGGCAAAGAATATCTAGAGCAGATGACTATTTCTTTCAAATTAATGAAAAGATAATTAGAAAAATAAAGTCTTATGAATTGTAAAGAAAAATACAGTACACATATAAGTCTCAGCCTCACTAGTAATGGTAATTAAAATAAATCATTTCTCCCATATCCAATGAGCCAAAATAAAAAAGAATAATTAGAAAATGTGAAGGCAGCTCAGGAGGCTACATATGCACACCCCACGCATCCCATGCTCTTGAGGCAGCTAGCAGGCAAGAGCCAGGACCTGTTTCGGCCCAGTGGCTTTGGACAGTGCACAGGTGCTGGAGCTATGCTCTTCTTCCCTTTTGGAAGCAAAACAAAGGAAAAATGTGAAAAGTGAAGGGAGGTTTTGAAATAATGGGTTTTGTTCTGCACCTTTGGTGGGAATAAGATTGTCAAAATCTTTTAGGAATATAATTATGCAGTATCTGTGAAAATGTTAAATGCATATACCCTTTAACCAGCAATTCTTTTCTGCTAGAGAAATACTCACAAGTGTGCCCAAAGAAGCATGTCCAGGCACTGTGTGAGTGTTAGTCGCTCAGTCATGCCTAACTCTGCAACTCCATGGACTGCAGCCCACCAGGCTCCTCTGTCCATCAGATTTTCCAGGCAAGGATACTGGAGTGGGTTGCCATTTCCTTCTCCAGGGGATCTTCCCAACCCAGGGATCCCAACCCTGGGTGTCCTGCACTGCAGGCAGATTCTTTACCAACTGAGCCACAACCTAAATGTTTATCAGTAGGAACATGGTTAAATAAATTGGAAAAATCTGTCCTGTGGACACTCGGCAACTACTTTTTTTTGAAAATGAGATTATTCTAGTTGTACCGCCATGAGCAGATCTCTGTGGCAAAATGTTGAGTAGAAAAAGTGAATTTATACTAAAATATGTAAATATGTGTGTTTTTTCCATCACATAAACTGTGCCTTTCCAGCATATATCTGTGCAAATGCATAGAATTTGACCTGTAAGAAAGGATGTTCATCAAATTAATGTCTCTGGACAGGTAGCTAGATTGGGGAAGGGTGGATCAAGAAAGGGTTTTGACCTTATCTGTGTTATTTAGATTTAGATACAGAAGAGCACAGTTAGGATAAGGTAGCAGAAACTGACCAGAGAAGGTAGAATTTTAAGAATGTTTTGATTAATGGGAGAGAGACAGTGTAATGGATTGATGTTGTATGGAGACAGAGGCAGAAATGTTGGCTTGAGAGAGGAATGTCTTCATTGGCTGTCCCTTGAATTCTGTGGTTTATCTTTCCTTCCACACTTGTTCTTCCTGTGTTTTCATGAAAGTGTGTTTTATGGGGAAATGAAATAAAGAGAAACCAGTGTTTCTGAGGGCCCTCCTGGGGAATGTGGGGACATAGGATTGGTGTTTCTAGTAAGGAAAGTCACTTTCATTACCTCTCTGAACAGAGGTCAGGGGTACAAATAATTCCCAATAATCAGCAAAAAATAATTTTGCTTTTATTTTCTAATGCCCTTTAAATATCCATCTGAGTATGATAGGGACTATCAACTGGAAGTTCATAATTTTAAATTAAAATAATGAAGCCACACTCTGAAAGTTCTTCGGTTTTCCTTCTCTGCTCTGTTGCTGTTTTCCTGTGGGATGTAGAAAACATCGTCTTTTAATGTGGCTTGATTTTAGCTGTTATCTCTTTAAATATGTTGCATATTCTCCAAACTCTTCAGTACATATGGGGTTGGCAAACATTTTATTTTGAAAGGCCTTTTCTTGGTAACTGAACCTAAGTGGACACCTGAAGCCTCAAAATTCCTCATCTCGGGTACATGCAGAGCAAAGAGAGGGGATGATAAGAGTAGTTGGGAATATATAGGGGTAATGTATTGTTGGACCATAAAGAAGTGGCTGAATTTACAAGTGGAAAATTTATAGCATAATAAGAAGTATTGTTTCATTTTGGCCAGATTAAAACTTTAAGAGTTAGAAAAATCTTCTTTTTAAAAACTAACTGTGGTTTCTATATAATCTTTATTTTTGATTGCCACTGGCACAAATCTAACGTATTTTTTTCTTTGCTGAATGTGCCCTGAAAGGAGTGGTATTTTCTATTCTTTGCTGATTTGAGGTGGGCTTACTAACCCAGCTGGACACTTGAAGCCCGTCTTGAGCCCTAAATCAGAAAGAGAGGCCAGAAAAGCTTGTTGCAGCCCAATTAAAGGATGGCCGGAGAAGATAGGCTTTACCTTTGCTCATCCTGTTGATTGTCTCCCCTGCGGATTAAAGACAGACCTTCCTTAACAAGCACATTGAGTAGCTTGGGTTTCCAAAACTCTCCAGGACCAGTAATTAATCCAACTGGTAATGAGAGCACAGTGTTGAATTCTGGAAAGAAATCATTTAACTCTTTCTATACTAGATAGCTCATTTCCCTTTATTAATATCCCTTTGCGAACACCGTTATTTGGAACAGTATAAAAATAGTGCAGTGGAAAATTGCCTTTATCACGTTATCTCTGTGAACTTAAATGCAAAAATTGTCCTTCATCCCTAAACTGTACATACTTGAAAAGTTAACTTTTCTGGTAGAAAGTGCTTTTGGCCTTTTATTTTTATATAGAGGCAAATTTTGTACAGTTGATAGTACTTTAAAAAGTTAAGATCTGACTCTGTATTGAAATTTTTTAATTTCACTCTGGGTCCATTTTTTAACTTAATGGGATTTTTTTTTTTTTTGTCTGTGGAAGTCACCTTTCCTTAGTGCTGCTTCTGTTTCTGCTGCCTCCCATTAGCCTCTACTGTCTTCTTCCTAGGGCTTTGAAATATTTCCCATCTAGAAGTTCTAGCAAATAAAACATCTTTTCAGACTTTTACGAAAACTTTCATTTTTTTTGTTAATTTAGAGATATTTGGCCTTCTTGTTTCATTATCACCTCATTCAGTGGATATAAAGAACTCTCCTTTTGAAGACTGTTAATAGAATAAAAGAAAGGGGAGACATAAAAATCTGTGATACGAGTTTATTTTGTTTACGCATCTGAGAAAGCTGTTGTTTCTTTATATAAAGAAATGTAAATATTGTGAGGATTGAACCTTTTCCTTCTCTATATAACTGAGGCTAGAAAAAGACACACTCCCAGGAAGCCAGGATAAAGGGAAAAATGACTTTGAGATGCACTTTCTTAAAATAACTGAAGAAGTGACCTCATGAGCCAGCTGATAGCCTGGGTTTGCAAATGGATACATTTCTATTAGCCTGCTGCTTGATGCCACAGAGCCAAATATATAACAGAGTGTATTATATCATATCCTGCAGGCAGGAGACTGTCTGGGAGACAAGGGGGACTTAGAGAGGTGAAATAGCAGGCTTCGGACACGAATTAGCAATGTAAATACTGTCAACCAAAACTTTTTATTAGGTGAACATTACCAATTTGGGTTTGTGATTCCATATTATCTGCTAATTTCTATCATCTTTCAATTAAATAATATTTAAATGAGAAAGCTTGATATTTAAGTAGGTTCTTCAATACAAGGGTTGCTGTACTCATTCTCTCATTAATACTTAAGTATTCCCATTTCTGTTTTTTTTTTTCTCTACAAGCTACAAGTCCATGTCCTTGGGTCTGACTCATGCTAAAATTGTTCTCATTTTATTCATAAGAGGCAATATAAGTGTCCTTAGATGGAAGATGTTGCTTATGTCTGGAGTACTATAGACCATCAGGTTCAGAAGAAAGCAGTAGGTCTGAGGGGGAAGACTATAACTTGATAAACTGATTCTCTTGCCAAAAATCATTGTTAGCAATTAAGAATATTCACAAAGTAGCCTCCCCTTCTTCCCCAGCATACACACACATTGTGGTAACCATGCCAGAAGACAAAGAATGGTAGTTGTCTCTATGGTTTAACATCTGTTTGGTCTGGATTTGATTTGTAAAATAATCTGGATGAAATCCATAATAATATGTTTAAGGTCAACACGTATCATTATGTTACTATATGTCAGACTCATAGACATTGGACTACCTTACTAAAAACTTTGTAGAAGAGTTTTAGAGTTATTTTCCCTTTTTATTAAGTAAATCCCATTAATTTTCATATATTTTCATATAGTCAGTCATGTTACTGAATTCTCTTATTGTTTATAGTGGTTTTTCATTTTATTCTTTAGGGATTTCCAGATACACAGTCATACTATTTACAAATAACAGTGATTTTCATCTCTTCCTCACTTCTTATTTCTCTCATTTTATTGTTCTGATTACTATCTCCAAAACAACACATTTTTTTTTTCTCTGAAAACATGTTGACTTTGTTTGACACCTTATATGCATAGATGTTCTAGAAGGGAGATGAGCTATAGCATCAATAGAATCTTAGGGGGTGGAAATCAAACACAAGACTAGATATTCTTGATCTTATAGGAACAAGTGTATAACATGCAGCTTAAGGTGCACTTTATCAACATACGTATAATTCTCCATTCATAGAGCTCTAGTAACCTATGGGAAGCAGTCCGTTCTAACATCACAATTTGGAACTCTCTAGGACCCTCCAAGTGGAGAAGGCAGTGGCACCCCACTCCAGTACTCTTGCCTGGAAAATCCCATGGACGGAGGAGCCTGGTGGGCTGCAGTCCATGGGGTCGCTAAGAGTCGGACACAACTGAGCAGCTTCACTTTGACTTTTCACTTTCATGCATTGGAGAAGGTCATGTCAACCCACTTCNGCCCTGGGATTTCTTTGGAAGGAATGATGCTAAAGCTGGAACTCCAGTACTTTGGCCACCTCATGCGAATAGTTGACTCAGTGGAAAAGACTCTGACGCTGGGAGGGATTGGGGGTAGGAGGAGAAGGGGACGACAGAGGATAAGATGGCTGGATAGCATCACGGACTCGATGGACATGAGTCTGAGTGAACTCCGAGACATGGTGATGAACAGGGAGGCCTGTCGTGATGCAATTCACGGGGTCGCAAAGAGTCGGACACGACTGAGAGACTGAACTGAACTGAACTGTTGCACATTCCATATGTTTGAATAAATGTACAATGTTATGTGGTATCATACAGAATATTTTCATTGTCCTAAGNAGGCCTGTCGTGATGCAATTCACGGGGTCGCAAAGAGTCGGACACGACTGAGAGACTGAACTGAACTGAACTGTTGCACATTCCATATGTTTGAATAAATGTACAATGTTATGTGGTATCATACAGAATATTTTCATTGTCCTAAGAAATCCTCTTTGCTCTATTTATCCCTCTACCTACCATAATCCCTAGAAACCACTGATTTTTTTTTTTTAATTTCTGTACAGCTTTGCCTTTCCTGAATGTCATATCAGTTCAGTTCAGTTCAGTCAGTCAGTCGTGACTGACTCTTTGTGACCCCATGAATTGCAGCATGCCAGGCCTCCCTGTCCATCACCAACTCCCGGAGTTCACTCAGATTCACATCCATTGAGTCAGTGATGTCATCCAGCCATCTCATCCTCAGTCGTCCCCTTCTCCTCCTACCCCCAATGCCTCCCAATATCAAAGTCTTTTCCAATGAGTCACCTCTTTGCATGAGGTGGCCAAAGTACTGGAGTTTCAGCTTTAGCATCATTCTGGATGGACACATACAGTAAAAAGAGGGACATGCATACATAGTGCAACTTTTTCAAACTGGATTCTTTCACTTAGTAATATGCACGTAAATTTCCTCCATGTCTTTTCATGGTTTGATAGCTCATTTCTTTGTAACACTGAAGAATATTCCATTCTCTAGTTGTACTACAGTTAGTTGTTCACCTACTAAAGGATAGCTTGGTTGATTCCAAGTTTTGGCATTTATGGATAAAGTAACTGTAAACATGTGGGTGCAGATTTTATTGTGTATATAGGTTTTCAACTCCTTTGGGTAAATACCATGGAGTATGATTGCTGGGTTGCATGGTAAGAGTACATTTAGTTGTGTAAAAAACTGCCAAATTTTCTTTCAGTAAGGCTGTTCCATTTTGCCTTCTCATCAGCAATGAATGAGAATTCCTATTGCCCCAAATCTTCACCAGCATTTGGTGTTATTTTTGTTCCAGTTTGTAACCATTCTAATAGGTATATAGTGACATCTTGATATTTTAATTTGCATTTCTTTGATGATATTATAAAATCTTGAGCATCTTTTCAAATGCTTATTTGTCATGTGGATATCTTCCTTGGTGAGGTATCTGTTAAGGTTTTCAGTTCATTTATTTTTAATCAAGTTGTTTGTTTTCTTGCTGTTGAATTTTGAGCTCTTCATATATTTTGGATGAGTCCTTTATCAAATGTGTCTTTTGCAAATATTTTCTCCCAGTCTGTAACTCACCTACTTATTTTCTTGACATTGTCTTTTCCAGAGTATAACTTTTAATTTTAATGGGGTCTAGCTCATCCATTATAAAGCAACTTCAAAAAAAAGTCTTCAATTAAATACAGTGAGGATGCAACACAGCTGCATTTTACTGGCAAAAATTAATTCATATATCATGTACAAAATAGAGAAAAATATCCTTTAAAATGGTGTAGGCTATTTTACCCAATATTCTACTCAAGAAACGAATGTTCCAGAATTACCATGAAAAACTAGAACGTAAAGATGTTTTTCTATTACTTGGCCTTGGTTCCCATGTATGTTACACAGTGTGAACTGATCACCATACTGAGTGGGTTTCTAGTATTTAGAGATATGCATTCTTGGCAGCATGCTCCTAAATACAATCCAACTACTTCACCCAGCACTCAACTTAAAGAAGTCACAATTTACTCCAGGAATGAGTTATACCTTCAACTGCCTGCTAACTTGAACTTAGTGACAACAAAATGTCTGGGAATCTTCAAGGGTATTATTGATTGTATAAGAATATATGAATGTCTTTTCCTTGGTTGACGTTTTTTTAACTCTATGGTTTACTGTAGAAAACCAGAATAACTAACAATGTGTAGACTATTGAAGGACATCAGGTGCCAATAACATAACATCTAAGAAATGACGATATGCTAGTCAATTTTTTGCAAACCTATTTGGGCATTGATAGACAAGTGTGAACTAGTTTCTTAAAAGCTGGCACCCATTCTCTTATTTCAGAATTCATTTATATTCATATATTTTCTAATTTCTTCTTTTGGAATATCCTTTGAAGCTTGTTCAAATCATTTAAATTCAATTAATCTTGGCATATGGCCATTCTTAACGAGTAGACTTGATTTCTAGTAGTAGTCAACATTCATCTCTTGCAAGTGTTAGGCACTTAAATTGGCAAAATTATTTTAAGACAAAATGTGCTGTGCCTCTAGATTTACAAAGCTGCTTCATTCCTGAGGCTCCTAATCTAGCTCTGAGAGAAAGACATGGGAATGAATTTCAAATTGCTGATGGGAATATCACTGGAATTAATAAATAAATATGATGAGCATTTTGCAAAAAACAACACACATTTGGAGCGAATTCTAACACATTTTCTTAAATTTTTACCCTCTAGTGGCCAAATCTTTACTTAAAAACAAGGCTTAGCTTCTTACAAATGGAGAAGGCAATGGCAACTTTTTTGTAAGAAGCTAAACCTTGTTTTTTAAGTAAAGACAAAAGACGACTGTAAAATAGCTTTACTCCTTTACTTGCTTGTTGTTTTCAAGGACATGAAGATAGGATAATTATCTTCCTCCTCTTAGTCCTATTCTGTTTTTAAAGAAAAACTTCAGTTCAGGTTATTGCTTGTCATTCTTTCTTTATCTGCCACTCTCCAAAAGACATATGGCAAGGTGTCCTTGAGAATCAGATTTGCAGAGAATGATTACTGGGCATGCCTGGACTTTTCTATGAATCTGATCATATAAAATTAGAATAGATTCATACAGCATACGCCTGGGATTAGTCGAGGTGAGTAAGGCATTTACTGCAGGCATAAAGTCTAAGATGTCTAAAATACTTAATCATCAACATAAATAATATTATAGAGCAAGTTATTAAGCAAATCAAAATCAATGCAAAAGTTCATGCTGTACATAATATTAACTTTTAAAAATAAAACGGTATTTGTTTATTCTCTACCCTGTATAATTTTGCAAAAAAAAAAACCGTCATCAATTTGAAATTTCTATCTGGGTAGATGTCATGTTCCCATTGGGTTGATTTTGAGACCTGACAACAGTGTAGGAACAGATTGGATAATATAGACTGTAATGTATCA
This sequence comes from Neotragus pygmaeus, assembly GCA_006410875.1. Taxonomy (NCBI): domain Eukaryota; kingdom Metazoa; phylum Chordata; class Mammalia; order Artiodactyla; family Bovidae; genus Neotragus; species Neotragus pygmaeus. Next base: position 674,461 of record SJYV01055738.1, read on the forward strand.
TCATGTTCTTTTATTGTAGAACTTCCATTACATTTTTCCAACTCATTCTAAATTAGATAATATCATGTAAGAATATTATCTAAGTGTATGTAAGAGAGCATATTTTCTATAGGCTCCCATTTTTTTCACAACTGCCTTTGCCTTTTCCTCCCAAGCACAGATGTTGTTCAGTTACTAAATCATGTCTGACTCTTTGCAACCTTATAGACTGCAGCATGCCAGGCTCCTCTGTCCTTCACTATCTCCCGGAGTTTGTTCAAGTTTATGTCCATTAACCAAGCACTGATAGTCACTTTTTTAGCTCCCCAAAGGTTGTGTACATGCAATTCACCATCATCCTGTGTTACATTACATAATGGAGAAAAAGTACTGTTGGTAGAAATCAACTTGAATATTTATTTAGAGAAAACTGTTTTTATATTTTAGGTTGATATATTGCTTTACAATAATATAGAAGTACATAAAGGGAAGAAATAATGTAAACATATAAACGTCAAAAGATAAATGCTATGATGTACCATTATAAAGAGAAAATTTTTCTTGCTCTTCAATATTTAAAATGTTTGCTATTTATTCAGCATACGACCTGATTCAAATTATTTATAATTCAAGTATTTGTTTCTACTGTGGAGCTTGTTTTGGCAGTTTAGTCTAAAATGGTTCTCCTTGTTATTTCTTGTATACTGTATCAACCTAGATTAGCATAATCACTGTGATTAACATTAATTGAGGAGCAGGAATGAAAATGGTGGCTGAAAACAGTTTGGCTGATATGTACAATGGTAAAAATTTGTATTACATGAATACTTAAATTATAACATTTGACTTTAGTTCTAAAACCTCTGAAGCATTAGTAGGAAAATAGAATTTTGGGCATAGATGAATATACAAATGTAGGCTAGACAAAAATGAAGATGTGTTCTCTATAGGAATACTCACTGCTCTATTAGTTTATTACTGGAAAGCACCATAATATGGATGTTTAGGGGTATAGACTTTACAATTATGCTAAGACACGCGTCAATCTTTGCTTTAATTGTTAGCTATGTAACTGTGAGTCAATTAGTGAATCTCTCCAGAGCTCAGTTTTCTTACTTGTAAAATGGGAATAATTAATAGAATTAGTAGGGTGGTTTCAAGTCTTAAATAAAACTCTGTATGCAAGCTTCTTGACATCATGTTAGGCAAATGATAAATGCTTTCTAAGTACTAACTATGATCCATTATGTTTTTGTTTTTTTCTTCTGTTTCATTGTTTAATGTCACATTCTTGTTCAGAGTTCTGCACTTTATTTCATACCCTTTCCACTAATAGCTTTCACTGTTTGTAATGTTACTGACTTGAATTTACTTTCCTTTTCATTCCTGTGGAGAGGTTCTGAAATCCTCTATATGTTTTCTTTTACTTATGTCTATGTCTATGCTTATTATCCATTTCTAATCGAAAGTATTGTGATAAGGACTAGGTTTTCCTTTGGAAAACACACTAAACTCTCCTTGGAAAACACACCTAGCATGTGTTCAATGAAAAATGACCTCCCACTGTTTCAAATCAATTTAAACTGGATAAATCTATCTCAAAAATACAAAAGAAACCTGCATTGATAATATCTGTTTTGGAAGGATAACCAATGAGGTTCATTATTAACTGCTAAAAATTATAAATATAAATATATTTACACACACATATATCTATATATACACATGTNGATAAATCTATCTCAAAAATACAAAAGAAACCTGCATTGATAATATCTGTTTTGGAAGGATAACCAATGAGGTTCATTATTAACTGCTAAAAATTATAAATATAAATATATTTACACACACATATATCTATATATACACATGTATATATGTAACATTTAAGTATTTGAAAATATCTTTTGATTTGATTTCTGTGACAATTATATTTTTTGTAATGGATACCAACAAAAGCAGAGAAAGTTGTGAGACTACTCATCATATAAGAAATGGTAATAAACTTCAATATTCTAACTATAGGAGAGAGAATTCTTTCTCTTATCAATCACTAATAAAAATTTTCTAAACTTTATAACTTTTGTAAGACTGTATCATTAGGAATGCATCCAACTGCTAGTAACATTCAGTTCGGTTCAGTTCAGTTCAGTTGCTCAGTCGTGTCCGACTCTTTGTGACCCCATGAACTGCAGCACACCAGGCCTCCCATCACCAATTCCCGGAGTTCACTCAAACTCACGTCCATCGAGACGGTGATGCCATCCAGCCATTTCATCCTCTGTCGTCCCCTTCTCCACCTGCTCTCAATCACTCCCAGCATCAGAGTCTTTTCCAATGAGTCAACTCTTCACATGAAGTGGCCAAAGTACTGGAGTTTCAGCTTTAGCATCATTCCTTCCAAAGAAATCCCAGAGCTGATCTCCTTCAGAATGGACTGATTGGATCTCCTTGCAGTCAAGGGACTCTCAAGAGTCTTCTCCAACACCACAGTTCAAAAGCATCTATTCTTCGGCGTTCAGCTTTCTTCACAGTCCAACTCTCACATCCATACATAACTATTGGAAAAACCATAGCCTTGACTAGATGGACCTTTGTTGCCAAGTAACATTAAAAATTATAAATATCATAAATATTTTTTTCTTCTACATAGCAGTTTAGACAAGAAAAGTCAGTAGTGTGAGTTCAGCTATTCAGTGTATCACAAAGAACCCAGGACTTTTCCATATTTCTTCTCTATGATCCTCAGAATTTTGGCTCTTTAGTTTCAGGTTTGCTGACTAACGACTACAATAAGACTACTATAACTCCAGATATCAAGATCTCATTCTAAAACAGGGATATAAGCCAGAGCAGTAAGACAATTTCTCATGTTGCTTTCCTGCTTGTAAAATTATTTTTGTCCAAAGACCCTTGGCAGAATTCTCTCTTTCATGAGAAATGGAAAATGATCTAAGAATTTTAGGCCCATTTTATCTGAAATCAAGGGATCTCTTCTTGAGGCCTTGAGAAAATCATGGCTCTGTTAGCAAGGCTGTGGTGTGTGAGCAACCTTTGTTCCCGTCACAGAGGCGTACACATACATAAACACACACACAATAGTACTCTACAGGAGGAAGCACGAGGTTCACAAAGCAGCTGTCATCTCTCTTCTCACTAATTTCCCATTTTTTATTTTGGCTCTAAAAATGTTAAAAAATGTTTACAGTACTAATAATCAGTTAATTCTTGTTTGATCAAATGTTCAGATCAAACTGAATCTGAAGTTCTATTAGAGAACATAACTGATTTTTGAGGTAGCTGGTATATCATTCCATAGGTCATAAATCTGGAACATGAGTATTAAATAGAAATTACATGCAAGGAAACAAGATGGAGAATAAATAAAATGCATGTCAAACATGCTAATGTCTTCTTAAAAGTTGGTCATAATGTTAGTTTTAAATTTATTGGCAACCAATAAGAAGAGGAAAATCAATCAGCTCAAAATATTCATAGTATCTATAATACAGAAATGAACTCCAGACTCACAGGAAACCCAACTAATCTGGAAGAATCCAGAGGCATTTTCCCCCGGGTTCTGATAAAAAGAACAATGTATAAACCAAGTGAATCTGGTTCCACTAACTTCTTTACAGAAAACACATTGCAGCATTTCTCAGCGGCAATTTCTTATGAGCTCCTTCAATTTGAACAATAGAAAACTACCTAAGTATGATTCAGAAAGCACAATTTTTGGTCAAGGGCCATAGACTTGCAAATCCCAAAACAGGAAGGATAATAGAAAAAACATGTAATAAATCTATCTTCCCTTCTGTCTTTTTGCAAATTTATCTTCATAAAAGAGTAACAGACACAGGAAATGTACAAACAAGTCTGTCTGGCCTCACAGTTGATAATACATTTGGTCAGTTTTGGTTAGTTTATTACTTTTAGGTTATCAAGATCTCAAAAACTAATGCTTCTTCTCAGGTTTATGCTAGTGGAATTTCAGCAATTACTAACAGCACTTTAAAAAAATGCAGTAGAATAGAGACCATTAGATTCAAGTAATTCTAAGAATAAGCTAGAGTTACTATTTGATTTATTCTTTTTAATAATTTGCTTACTTATAAATATTTCCTAAAAATAAATTAAAGATTTAGCCATAAAAGACCCTTCTGAGCAATAGTGTGTCAAAAGATTGCCTTCGATTCTGACCACAGACTTTTATATCTGTAAATAATTAAATATTTAGAGAGTTAATTCATTTTCAACCATTAATTTTCATCTCAGGTTAAGTGGTTTGTCTATTTGACTTCATTTCAAATTATCAGGACTTGAACTTAGACATCATTTGGCAAAAGATAAAAATCTCAGGGGTCCAGGAGCCCCAATTGTTAATCTCTCTTATGGAGGTGACCATTTAGGCTGCATAAAGGACATGTATCTAATGTAAACTTTTGCTTTCCATGACACACATAAAGACAAAAATAGACATAATTTATAAGATGTTTATAAGATTTAGGAGGTAGCTTATTGTTCTTAAAATAGTATTTTTAATATATAATAATTGCATGTAACCCTTTTAAAATGATCTCTAAGTTTGTTGTATTTGTAAGGATTGCCCTTTTGGAAAATGTCATCATTATTTTACAATAAAAAGAACTCAACTTTTTCACTAAATCAATTTCACCTCAACTATTGTTTGCCTCCAGATTCACCTTGGAAGCACACGAAAAATTTTTTGAAGGCCTTGGGCAAGAAAAAACAAAAACAAAAATAAAACTATCTGGTAAGCCTAGCAAGTTAGAAATATGAATAAAGACATACATATTAATTGCAAAAGTTCACCATAATTGCATGGCAAAAACACAGGTATAAATAATTAAGGTCTTGAGCAGGAAATTGGTTGATTGCAGGTGCAATTATTGAAACAGAATAAAGAAGAAATGGTGGGATTCTGTTGAAAATGTAATCTCAAATTGTATGGGTTTTCAAACTTACTGCAATCAAGTTAAAAAGTATTGTTAATCATGTTGATGGATGGCAGAAATCAAACCAATATTGTAAATATTGTAAATTATCCTTTGATTAAAAATAAAGTAAAAAAAATGTAGTGTCAAAAGTTTAGAAATAATAGGAACAAAAACACTGAATCAATTGTTAATCAAAAAGAAATAGACTGCCAAATATCTCCCCAACAAAGATGGGTTTGTTTGGGATCAGCAAAGAATTTCAGTGTATACAACCTTGGTCACATTCAAGTACTTACATGGCAAAGGAAGAACACTTTTATAGAGGAAAATGAAGTTGGAGGGCTACAGTTTCATTGGCTGCTTCCTTTCAAAGAAGAGGGATATTTCCCATTGGACTCTGCTGTTATCGCCAGGTGCAAACATTCCCCCTTCTGTTCTCCTGATATTATTTAACTGAGGTTTCTGTTTATTAGTGTTTTATACACTAAAGAACTAATGAGTAAAAGTGCACATAATCAAAATAAAACCAATTTATAACCTAGGAGCACTCAAACCAAAATAGGAATGAGGCTCAGAGATATTAACACATCTGCTATAAAGCAGTTTATATGGTGAGAAGGAAGTGACTGTTTATTCTTCCCAGAGATTGATCATAATATTAAATTTTACTTAAATGATAGAAAATTGGTCACTGGTTACCTCATATCAACCTTCAGTTCAGGTCAGTTTAGTCACTAAGTCGTGTCTGACTCTTTGTGACCCCATGAATCACAGCACGCCAGGCCTCCCTGTCCATCACCAACTCCCGGAGTTCACGCAGATTCACGTCCATTGAGTCAGTGATGCCATCTAGCCATCTCATCCTCTGTCATCCCCTTCTCCTCCTGCCCCCAATCCCTTCCAGCATCAGGGTTTTTTCCAGTGCGTCAACTCTTTGCATGAGGTGGCCAAAGTATTGGAGTTTCAGCTTCAGCATCAGTCCTTCCAATGAACACCCAGGACTGATCTCCTTTAGGATGGACTGGTTGGATCTCCTTGCAGTCCAACAGACTTTCCAACACCACAGTTCTCCAACACCACAGTTCAAAAGCATCAATTCTTTGGTGCTCAGCTTTCTTCACAGTCCAACTCTCACATCCATACATGACCACTGGGAAAACCACAGCCTTGACTAGATGGACCTTTGTTGACAAAGTAATGTCTCTGCTTTTGAATATGCTATCTAGATTGGTCATAACTTTACTTCTAAGGAGTAAGCGTCTTTTAATTTCACGGTTGCAGTCACCATCTGCAGTGATTTTGGAGCCCACAAAAATAAAGTCAGCCACTGTTTCCACTGTTTCCCCATCTATTTCCCNTGGAGCTCTGTATTCAGATGCTTATATCTTTCCCTTCCTCCTTTGCTTTTCACTTCTCTTCTTTTCACTGCTATTTGTAAGGCCCACTCAGACAGCCATTTTGCTTTTCTGCATTTCTTTTCCATGGGGATGGTCTTGATTCCTGTCTCCTGTACAATGTCATGATCCTCTGCCCATAGTTCATCAGGCAGTCTGTCTATCAGATCTTGTCACTTAAATCTATTTGTCACTTCCACTGTATAATCATAGGGATTTGATTTAGGTCATACCTGAATGGTCTAGTGGTTTTCCCTACTTTCTTCAATTTAAGTCTGAATTTGGCAATAAGGAGTTCATGATCTGAACAGTCAACTCCTGGTTTTGTTTTTGCTGACTGTATAGAGTTTCTCCATCTTTGGCTGCAAAGAATATAATCAATCTGATTATGGTGTTGACCATCTGAGGATGTCCATGTGTAGAGACTTCTCTTGTGTTGTTGGAAGAGGGTGTTTGTTATGACCAGTGCTTTCTCTTGGCATAACTCTATTAGCCTTTGCCCTGCTTCATTCTGTACTCCAATGCCAAATTTTCCTGTTACTCCAGGTGTTTCTTGACTTCTTAGTTTTGCATTCCAGTCCCCTATAATGAAAAGGACTTATTTTATGTTTTTTTCAAGGCAAACCATATCAACCTTGGGAAACAGTAAAACTTCGCTCACAGTTTCCAGAGGTGTAGATGAGAAATGACCCAGATCAAGTTAGTCTTGCAAAATAGGCTAAACTAAGTTTTGCTTCTATGATTAATTTTGTTTTGTTTGCTCAGGGAACTTTGAAGATTGCTCTTCATTTGTTTTTTATTTTATTTTTTATCAGTTGTTCCGTTGCTAATTCTCTAAGTTGTGTCTGAATCTTTGTGAGCTCATGAACCACAGCACGCCAGGCTTCCCTGTCTTTCATTGTCTTCCACGGATTACTCAAACTCATTTCCAAAGAGTCAGTGATATCATCTAACCATCTTATCTTCTCTTTTTCCTTTTTCCTCCTGCCCTCAACCTTACCTAGCATCAGGGTCTTTTCCATTGAGTTTGCTATTCACATCAACTGGCCAAAGTGTTGGAGCTTCTGCTTTAGCATCAGTCCTTCCAATGAATATACAGATTTGATTTCCTTTAGGACTGACTCATTTGATCTCCTTGCTGTCTAAGAGACTCTGAAGAGTTTTCTCCAGTATCAAAAATTAAACTTGCTAATATTTGGCTTTCATAGCATCTGTCTATTATGTAGTAGTAAAGAAAACTATTGTCGTTAATAAAAACCATAGGCTTTTCATACTCTTTATCTTTAAAATAAGTTTTAATTCCTCAAGAATAATGTTTTTCTAGATCTGATCATAACAAAAATTAATACAATAATTATTTGATATCTGGATTATTGNACTATTGTCGTTAATAAAAACCATAGGCTTTTCATACTCTTTATCTTTAAAATAAGTTTTAATTCCTCAAGAATAATGTTTTTCTAGATCTGATCATAACAAAAATTAATACAATAATTATTTGATATCTGGATTATTGCTTACTATCATTTTGAAGAAATGAGGCCCAAAAGATAAAACCCATTTCTCTCCCATTCCAATCATCCCTAGTTAACTATTTATTTTTTAAATGAAAACATCAATGTAGGGACTTCTGGAAAGAGTAGAGCTGTGTAAACTTTTATCTAGCTCTTTTCCTTCCAATAATTCAAAAAAAAAAAGTTTCAATTTGGAAAGAAAGTTGAGGAAAGGCTTAATTCAGGGATTAAAAAAAGAATAAGTTCTATTAAAATATATAAAATCGGGCAAAAAAACAGAATTGGAGGAAGCGAACAAACAAACAAAAAAAGTGGAAAAAGGGCCAAGTGGTAACAGATCTCAAAAAGACCAGAAAAACATGTTTCCTGAAGATAGCATGATTATAAAGGGTAAAAACTGAATCTCTTATGAATGGTGTGTGAGTGCGTATGCATGCTTAGTCGCTCAGTAGTGTTCAATTATTTGCAACCCCATGGACTATAGCCCTCCAAGCTCCTTGGTCCATGGAATTTTCCAGGCAAGAATATTGTAGAGGGTTCCCATTACCCGCTCCCAGGATCTTCCCAATCCATGGATTGAACTTGCATCTTTTGAGTCTCCTGCATTAGCAGGCAGATTCTTTACCAATGCCACATGGGAAGCCTCTTATGGGTGATTTTGGGGTAAAGAGGGATAGCAAGAGAAGCCTCCTTGGCAGAAAACAGTAGGGAAAGATTCAGAGCCATACAGAGTTAAACAAAGTTGTATTTGAAAGTTAGTGCCTTTCAAAACCAAAGGAATGAAGCTTTATTTTGTCACCAGAAAGGTGATCTTGGTGTGCTACTTTCTATACATTCCATGGGATTCTTCTGAAAAAGGTTACTCACTTAATAAAGCGTAGTAAGGAAAGTAGCAAGGATAACATTAAAACAGATATAAGAAGTTGGAAAAAGGATGAAGAATTTTAAAAAAGATAAAGCAATTACACCCAAAATATGTTGTTTTGAGAAAGCGTATGAAAATTATAGACTAATGTTTAGCTAAGAATTTTTAAGAAATGAAGCAATCACCACTTTGAAGGCAAAACAAGCAATAGAGATGCAAAATCTCAAGAAAGTGATACTAGAATAATAACAGGAAACAAAAATGGTACAGAATGAAGGAGAACAAATTAACAATAGCATTATTAAAATGAAATAAACGAGGGTTTAGAAGCATAAGGGAGCATTACAATGTAAGTAAAAGGAATAAAAATGAGAAAAGCAGAAATAAATATAGGAAAGGAGAGTAGTAATTATAGAAGATGCATAAAGGAGGTCCAACATAAGAATGAGTTTGGTACGTAAAGAAGAAAATCAGAAAATATATTATTATAACCATATTTGAAGTACAAAAGTGTATTTGGAGATGAAACTCATGACACATTTCAAAATTACATTGTTAGAATATATATTAAAAAAGTTTAATGTTATTAGTGAGGAAAAGTTGACCTGGCATGGTCAACACCAAGATGCAACATAAAAAATATAGGAATTTAAAGGCAGAAGCTCTTATACAGGAAAGTTAAAAGCTTTGAATTTCCTTACAGCAAAATTCAATCAGTGAAGACACGGAAACAATATCTGTAATACTTAAAGAGGAAAACTGTGAACCAAGATTATCTATCTAGCCTTATGGTCTTTCTAGAATGAAGACTACTGAAAACAATTTTAACCATGCAAGAATCCGAAATAAATCACCCTGAGATACCATTTTTACATTCTATATTGACAAAATTTTTTAAAAGTCATCACCATAACACCTAAACTAAAAAGTAACTTTTATACAGTCAATGGAAGAGAATAATTTGATATAATCTCTGTACAGGTCACTTTGTGTGCTGTGTGTGCTACATTGCTTCAGTTGTGTCTAACTCTTTTTGACCTCATGGACTGTACCCCGCCAGACTCTTCTGTCCATGGGATTCTTCAGGCAAGAATACTGGAGTGGGTTGCCATGCCTGCTTCCAGGGGATCATCCTGACCCAGGGACTGAATCCAAGTTTCTTACCTCTCCTGCACTGGCAGATGGGTTCTATACCACTAGTACCACCTGGGAAACCCACAGGTCACTTTAGCAAAATTAATCAAAACTGCAAACACAAATCCACTTTGATTAAATAATTCTGTTTCAGGGATTATATTGTACAAGTACCCTTGCAATGTGGAAGTAATATGTGAAAAAGTGTTATTTACTCAATAATATTTGTCTTAAGAAATAATGAAAAATAGATCAAATGTTTTTCAAAATATGACTATATACATTGTAATGTTCCACAGAATGGAATACTATGTGGTTATTAAAATGAAAAGGAAAGCTCTTTATGGACTAATATAGAAAGATTATGGCTTGCTGGATGGCTCAGCAGGTAAAGAATTCACCAGAAATACAGGAGACCAAGGAGATGTGGATTCAATCCCTGAGTTGGGAAGATAACCTGGAAGAGGAAATGCCAACCCACTCCAGTATCCTTGTCAGCAAAATCCCATGGACAGAAATCCAAATCATCCTCTACCACCCTCATTTGCTTTTGCCTTCAATCTTTCCCAGCATCAGGGTCTTTTCTAATGAGTCAGTTCTTCGAATCATGTGACCAAAGTATTGAAGCTTCATTGTCAGCAACAATCCATCCAATGAACACACAGTTGGTTTCCTTAGGGTTGACTGGTTTGATCTCCTTGCAGTCCAGGAGATTTCAAAGGTCTTCTCCAAAACCAAAATGTGAAAGCACTAAATCTTTGATGTTCATCCTTCTATTTGGACCAACTCTCACATCCATACATGATTCCTGGGAAAACCACAGCTTTGACTAGACAGACCTTAATTGGCAAAGTGATGTCTCTCTCTGCTTTTTAACCGGCTGTCTATGTTTGTCATATTTTTCTTTCCATGGAGCAAACATCTTTTAAATTCACGGCTGCAGTCACCTTCCATTGTGATTTTTGGAGCCCAAGAAAAAAATTTTTCACTGCTTCTACTTTCTCCCCTTCTATTTGCCATGGAGTGATGGGACAAGATGTCATGATTTTAGTTTTTTGAATGTTGTGTTTCAAGCTAGCTTTTTCATTCTCCTTTCACCTCAAGAGTCTCTTCAGTTCCCCTTTGATATCTTCCATTATGGTGGTATCATCTGCATATCTGAGGTTGTTGCTATTTCTCCTGGCAATCTTGATTCCAGCTTGTGATTCATCCAGCCTGGCATTTTGCATTATATACTCTGCATATAAGCTAAATAGCCAGGGTGACAATATACAGCCTTGATGTACTCCTTTTCCAATTTTGAAACAGTCTGTTTTGAAACAATCTGTTGTTCTTTCTCTGGTTCTGTTACTTCTTGACCCACATACAGATAACTCAGGAGACAGGTATAATGGTTGCCTATTCCTATCTCTTTAAGAATTTTCCACAGTTTATTGTGACCCACAGTCAAAGGCTTTGGCATGGTCAATGAATAAAAAGTAGATTTTTTTTTTCTGGAATTCTCTTGCTTTATCTATGATCCAACTGATGTTGGCAATTTGATCTCTGGGTCTTCTACCTTTTCTAAATTCAGCTTGTACATCTGGAAGTTCTCAGTTCACATACTGTTGAAGCCTAGGTTGAAGGATTTGAGCACTAACTTGCCAGCATGTGAAATAAGTGCAATCGTGGGGTAGTTTCAACGTTCTTTGGCATTGCCCTTCTTTGAGATTAGAGTGAAAACTGACTTTTTCAGTCCTGTGGCCACTGCTGAGTTTTCCAAATTCTCTGGTTTCTTGAAAGCAGCACTTTAATAGCATCATCTTTTAGGATTTTAAATAGCTCAGCTGGAATTCTGTCACATCTAGTCACTTTGTTCCTAATAATGCTTTCTAAGGCCTAGTTGATTTCATACTACATGATGTCTGGCTCTAAGTGAATGACTATACTATTGTGGTCATCCAGGTCATTACGACCTTTTTTGTATAGTTCTTCTTTGTATTCTTTCTACCTCTTCTTAATCTCTCTGCTTCTGTTAGTTCTTGGCCATTTCTGTCCTTCATCATGCCCATTTTTGCATGAAATGTTCCCTTGGTATCTCCAATTTCCTTAAAGAGAACTCTGGTCTTCCCCATTCTATTGTTTTCTTGTATTGTTCATTTAAGAAGGCATTCTTATTTCTCCTTGCTATTCTCTGGATCTTTCCATTCAGTTGGATATACCTTTCCCCTTCCCCCTTGCCTTTCACTTCTCTTCTCTCCTCAGGTATTTGTAAAGCCTCCTAAGGCAACCACTTTGTCTTCTTGAATTTATTTTCTTTGAATTTATTTATTTTGGAATGGTTTTGGTCACTCCCTCCTATGTAATATGATGAACTTCTGTTTATAGTTTTTCAAACAGTCTGCCTACCAAATCTGATCTCTTGAATGTATTTGTCATTTCCACTGTATAATCATAAGAGATTTGATTTAAGTCATACATGAGTGGTCTAGTAGTTTTCCTTACTTTCTTCAATTTGAGTCTGAATCTTTCACAAAGGAATTCCTGATCTGAGCTACAGTCCAGGTTTTTTTTTTTTTTTTTTTTTTTTAACTGACTGTATAGAGCTCCCTTTTTGGTTGCAAAGAATGCAATCAATCTAATTTTGTATTGACCATCTAGTGATGCCCATGTGTAGAGTTATGTCTTGGATTATTGGAAAAGGGTGTTTGTTATGACCAGCAGGTTCTCTTGACAAAACACTGTTAGTTTTGCCCTGCTTCATTTTGTACTCCAAGGCTAAATTTGCCTATTATTCCAGATATCTCTTGATGTCCTACTTTTGATTTTATTCCTATGGTGACAATGTCATCTTTGTGTGTGTGTGTGTGTGTGTGTGTGTGTGTGTGTGTGCGTTAGTTCTAGAAGGTGCTATAGGTCTTCATTGACCTGGTCAACTTCAGCTTCTTTGGCATCAGTGTTTGGAGCATGGACTTGGATCACTATGATGTTGAATGGTTTGCTTTGGAAACAGACTGAGATCACTCTGTCGTTTTCGAGATTTCATTGAAGTACTGAATTTCAGATTTTGTTGTTGTTGTTGATTATGAGAGCTACTCAATTTTTTCAAGGGTTTCTTGCTCACAGTAGTAATTGTAATGGTCATCTGAATTAAATTCCCCTATTCCCATCCAGGTTTCCCAGGTGGCACTAGTGGTAAAGAGCCCACTTGCCAATGCAGGAGACATAAGAGATGCTGGGTTCAATCCATGGGCTGGGAAGATCCCAGGATCAGAAAGATCCCCTGGAGGAGGGCATGCAACTCACTCCAACTCACAAGTATTCTTGTCTGGATAATCCCTTGGAGAGAGGAGCCTGGCAGAGTACAGTCCATAGGGTTGTAAAGAGTTGGACATGACTGAAGAGGCTTAGCATGCTTGCACACATGCATTCTCATCCATTTTAGTTCACTGATTCCTAAGATGTCGGTGTTCACTCTTGCCAACCGCTGCTTGACCACATCAAATGTACCTTGATTCATGGAGCTAGCATTCCAAACACCTAGTCAATATTGTTCTTTATAGTATGGGACATTACTTTTACCACTGAACACATCCACAGCTGAGCATTATTCCAGCTTTGGCCCAGCTGCTTCAATCTCACCGGAGCTACTAGTATTTGCCCTCCACTCTTCCTCAGTAGCATATTGGACATCTTCCAACCTGGAGGCTCATCTTCTGGTGTCATATCTGTTTGCCTTTTCATACAGTCCACAGGGTTCTTCAGGCAAGAATACTGGAGTGGGCTGTCATTTCTTTCTCCAGTGGACCACATTTTGTCAGAACTCTTCACTATGACTTATCCATCTTGGGTGGCCCTGCACACATGGCTCCTAGCTTCACTGAGTTTCACAAGCCCCTTTTCCAGACACGGCTGTGATCCATGAAGGAGATCCTGTGTGGCTAAAGTTTGGTTCAGTACAACCCTCAACGAGATGACATTTTGTTGGTATGCCTCAAGTTGGAACTTACCTGATAGTATCCTCACAGCCTCATAAGGCAACTGATCACCTACCTAAAAACTCTTATCAAAAAACTCCCATAAGAAAATGTAGTCAAGTTTTCTGTATTTTTTAAAAATCTAATAATATTATGTCTACAATTTGGTCCTTAAAAGTGTAAGCCATCTCCACAATACAGCTCTTCAAATATTAGAAGGAAGTTGCACTGTTTTCTAATAAATTCTTTTCTTTTTTCCAACTGGTATCTTGTGTATTTTTCTCCATTTCTTTGTCTTTTAATTGAAGAAAAAAGCAGTTTCATTAATTTTGCAAATTTGTGAATGTATATGCTCTTAAATTTGATTAGTTCTATTTTGGCTAATTTGGCTTCAGAGAAATTTTATATATAGTCATGAAAATTGGTTTACATGAAAAATGCTAATGCAATTATGCATGCCTTCTTAATAAAACCAATTCCTGTTTGTATGATTTCAATATATATCCAGGAACAGAGATAAGGAAATACATCACTTTGTAGTTTATTCTTTACTTACATGCTTGAAATTTGCAATGAATTAACAAAATAGAAAGCAAAATATCCCCATAGTTCTAAATTTTCTTTAAATATAAACTCAAGAAATAGAAAAGTACTGATGTCACCAGATATAGCTAAAAAGTAATGAAACACTAATGAAGAGATATTTTATTACAATTAGACTTGAAATTCTCTTGAAATTGAATTTGTAAAAGACACGAAGTAAGTTATTTGATCTGGAAATTTTACAATAAAATCATTTGTTATATATTTTAGTGCATCCTTAGATTATATGGCTTGTGTTTTCAAAAATCATTTCTATATTTTGAAATATTTGTGTAGAATATTTTAAAGTGGTCAACAGTTTGAAAACAATAGATATAGTTCTTCTAAAAGAAGATTGTATTTGTAGGAAGGAGAGAAGCAACAATACTGCATGAAATGCCTGGGCAATGACAGTTAAACACTATAAAGGGAAGAATTTCTGCTCCAGAGGGTGCAGTGCCAGCTAGTCAGCTGGTCTGCAGCCGAGTTGGAGGAATAAGCAAAAGAATGGGTTGTGGCTCTAGGCCAGGCTTTTCAAAGAGAAAAGGAAACAAAGAACAGTACTAGACTTGATAATCAGGCCAGGGGTACTATACATNCTAGTCAGCTGGTCTGCAGCCGAGTTGGAGGAATAAGCAAAAGAATGGGTTGTGGCTCTAGGCCAGGCTTTTCAAAGAGAAAAGGAAACAAAGAACAGTACTAGACTTGATAATCAGGCCAGGGGTACTATACATCCCACTGTCTCCAGTAGTCTTTTTTCTTTTTTTCAATTTCCACCCTAAAGCCAAGTAAGAAAATGAGAACCTCTTAAAAGAACTCCCACAACATATCATTGGGAAATCTTTGGGATGTTTTTATAAGCCAGGGACACAGATGATAGGAAGCTCATGGATTAAAAAAACAAAACTAGAAAGAACTAGAAGGAGATGGCTTTTTAGAGATTTGAAAAAAATATAGCAAATGCACTGCATTATGTTATACAAGTAGTAGCTAGAAGACAAATGTTACTGGAGTCTGCTGATACTTCTGGGCGTATAGATAGCAAGTGTCTTAGGATATTTTGTTGATAAGTATAGAAAGACATTTATATCACTCCCTCTCTAAGGTTCTGATGTAGAAAATTGTGTGTATGTGTGCTCAGTCACTCAGTCATGTCTAACTCCTCAGCTCCATGAGCTCCTCTGTCCATGGAATTTTCCAGACAAGAATACAGGCTGCCATTTCCTACTCAAGGAGATCTTCCCAACCCAGGGGCCAAACCAGCATCTCTTATATCTCCTGTGTTGGCAGGTGCATTCTTCACTACTAGTGCCACCCGATATGAAAAATAGGGACATTTAAATATGTAGGCAAAAAAGATCAGCCAAGCTTTGGATTTAGTATAGATTCACACATTCTGATTACCAAATTATTAATGCAAACTCAGAGAGAATGCAAGTTGTTTTTAACAATTTAAGAGAGAAAGTCAGTAGGTAACTATCTCAAAGGGAACTTATTAGTTCAAGACCCTGTATGTGAGACAACAAAAGAGATACAGGCATATAGATGGGACTTTTGGCCTCTGAGGGAGAGGGAGGGGGTGGGATGATTTGGGAGAACGGCAATGAAGCATGTATACTATCATGTAAGAAACGAGGCACCGGTCTATGCTTGATGCAGGATGCAGGATGCTTGGGGCTGGTGCATGGGGATGATCCAGAGAGACAATGTGGGATGTGAGGCGGGAGGGGGATTCAGGATTGGGAACTCGTATACACCTGTGGTGGATTCATGTCGATNCTATGCTTGATGCAGGATGCAGGATGCTTGGGGCTGGTGCATGGGGATGATCCAGAGAGACAATGTGGGATGTGAGGCGGGAGGGGGATTCAGGATTGGGAACTCGTATACACCTGTGGTGGATTCATGTCGATGTATGGCAAAACAAATACAGTACTGTAAAGTAGAATAAAGTAAAAAAAGTAAATTAAAAAAATTAATGATAGTAAAAAAAAAAGTATTTTATCACTATAGATCACTATAATTATGACACACTCAAAGTTTCTCTTGGTTGATTCACTCATTGGTTCAGTCAACCACTTATTTACAAATTTATTTGAGCAACTAAATTGTTTCAAATATTAAAGGCAGTAGAATTTGTCCACTGAGACATGTAAAGTTTCTTTGATTTTACCTACATATACTACTTGGTACTATAAGTTAGTTTTGCAAAAATGTAGAAATTCCTTTGCCTCAGTTCAAATGTCATAATATTGTAACTTGATACACTGATGATTTAATACTCATGTCAGTGAGTCTTTACCTCTATCTAATTTTCTTCATTAGGTCCAAACATTGGACTTTTGAATATTTATTATATCTTTATTATACTATTTATACTATGTATACATTAAATTTTTAACTTTTTCCCATATAAATAATAGCACAAAGAGATTACAAATATAGGAGGAAAGACTATCAAAGGTGACCACAGAGATAATTTTCTGATATGAAATTTTAATAGCATAATAAGTTTTTAATAATAAAATGTTATTCAAGTTGAAAGTCTGTTTTCCTATAAAGACTCCTAAGTTGTGATAAAGACATTAGAATTATACTATAGGTGAATAGAAGAATTCTACTATTATTTGTACCATAATAGCTATTGTTTTTTTCATCCTTTTGGTAAAGGAAATGCAGTTAATTCCATGTTGGTCTCTTTGTAACAGAAGCTTAGGTTATACTTTAACTAACGAAAAACTATCATTAGCAGCTTTTCTACTGCTGAAGAATTATTTGGTCTTTTTGGATTTCAGTGGATTAGACATGCTCTAAGAATTTTTCCAGCTTGAAATGTCCATGAGTCTAAAACTAAGTGTTTATGTGACTGTAAAACTAATAATATGCAGTGTACATCATGAGAACTGTCAGGCTTGATGAAGCACAAGCTGGAATCAAGATTACCTGGAGAAATATCAATAACCAGATATGTAGATGTTACCACTCTTACGGCAGAAAGTAAAGAAGAACTAAAGAGCCTCTTGATGAAAGTGAAAGAAGAGAATGAAAAAGCTGGCTTAAAATGCAACATACAAAAAACCAAGATCATGGCATCCGGTTCCATCACTTCATGGCAAGTAGATGGGGTAACGAAACAGCGAGAGACTTTATTTTCTTGGGCTCCAAAATCGCTGCCGATGGTGACTGCNAAAGCTGGCTTAAAATGCAACATACAAAAAACCAAGATCATGGCATCCGGTTCCATCACTTCATGGCAAGTAGATGGGGTAACGAAACAGCGAGAGACTTTATTTTCTTGGGCTCCAAAATCGCTGCCGATGGTGACTGCAGCCATGAAATTAAAAGATGCTTGTTCCTTGGAAGAAAAGCTATAACCAACCTAGACAGCATATTAAAAAGCAGAGACATTATTTTGACAACAAACATCTGTCTAGTTTCCAGTGGTCATGTATGGATATGAGAGTTGGACCATAAAGAAAGCTGAGTGCTGAAGAATTGATGATTTCAAACTCTGTTGTTGGAGAAGAAGAAGCTTGAGAGTCCCTTAGACTTTAAGGAGGTCAAACCAGTCAATCCTAAAGGAAATCAGTCCTGAATATTCATTGGAAGGACTGATGCTAAAGCTGAAACTCCAACACGTTGGCCACCTGATGCGAAGAACCGACTAATTGGAAAAGACCCTGATGCTGGGAAAGATTGAAGGAAGGTAAGAGATGAAGGGGACAACAAAGGATGAGATGGTTGGATGACATCACCAACTGGATGGACATGAGTTTGAACAAGCTCCAGGAGTTGGTGATGGACAGGAAAGCTTGGCATGCTGCAGTCCACGGGGTTGCAAACAGTCGGACATGACTGAGTGACTGAATAAACTGAACTGAATAATTTTTACAGCTTGAAATGTTCCATGAGCCTAAAACTAAGTGTTTATGTGAATATAGAAATCATTGGTATTTCTTACCATAACCATCCCATCCTCAAAATGCCTGAAGGATCAAATTAATTTAGGGAGATAATTGTATTAATATTGTCTGGTAAGAAAAGTTCAATTTCAATGTCTATCTCTCTTCTCAGGCCCCATGAAGTGATTGATATTACTTAAGACCCACTCTTGGAAGCTGTGTAACATCAGTGCATATTAGGATAGACCACTAATTGCTCACATATAACATGAGTGGTTGAAGTAGGGAAGGACCAGAGAAACACGGGCATCAGAAAAGAAACTGAAGGAGAAAAACATTATTAGAGAAAAACAGAAGAAAATGTAAGTAGTGAGACCTTCTTTCATTGGAAATAAGGGAAAATGAAAGAGGAAATTTAAAATAGAGATTCTTTGGTCTGACACATTTAAAGAAAGAGCATATTCACTCTGGACGGCTGAGCATATTGTTGGTTTTCAATAGAGCTGTTAGTGACTAGTGAGTTCAACTGATTACTGTATATAACTAATGAGGCCAACGTCCAGTCCCCATGTGGGCCAGTTAACTGTGCCCTATTCCACAACCACACAGCACACCACTATCTTTGGCCAGCTGTCTACAGAATGCATGCTCTTTATCACAAAAGGGACATCGTGTATGTGGATCAGTGAAACATCTATTCTTACCAATAGGAAAAATTCTTAAGCCAGATGGTAGGTCAGGAATGTGACTTTAGAATAGAAAGGATGGCATATGTTCTGATTTTGAAAAGTAGAGTGGAGATTTGTCAGTTATCCAATTGTAGTTGAATATTTGGGCTACAAATCCAGTCAAGTTTAGACGGTCAACATAGTGGTTTATGTGATATACTAGAGGCACTGCCACTTTAGTGTCTCAAACTTAAATGACTTTGGTGACCAAAGAGATATACTGGCCTTCTAGATGACATATGGGGTGGTAGAAATGGTAATGAATTGGGCAATTAATGCTGCACCTAATGTGAAAGAAAAATAAAGTAAGAAAATCTCATTCACCAGACACCTGACTTATTTGTGCCAGTTATCCAGAGGAATTGAAAAAAAAAAAAAATCACACTGCATATGGGTAAGTGTCTGATAATCAAACAAAATATGTTGATTTTATTTAAAAAGATACTCAAAATACTTAATATTTTAAAA
This sequence comes from Neotragus pygmaeus, assembly GCA_006410875.1. Lineage (NCBI taxonomy): Eukaryota > Metazoa > Chordata > Mammalia > Artiodactyla > Bovidae > Neotragus > Neotragus pygmaeus. The sequence continues at coordinate 693,941 of SJYV01055738.1, forward strand.
TTTAAGAATGTATATCACTTCACCAGATCCTGAATTCCACAAAAAGAAGCACAATGTGTTGCTTGTCTTTTCTACAGTAGAACATAATATGAAATATAGCATCCATCCAAAAAAATGATAAAATTTTTTCTAATGCATAGCTATAGTGTAAACACAAGATTTTATAATGGTCTCAATTATCTATATTAATTTCATTTTCCTAAACATACTTAAATTTTGGTGTGTTATAAATTTATTAGAACAAATGGATATGAAAAATCATATTCCCAGTGGTAGATAACACAAAACTGAAAGTTTACTTAATCTATATAAATTACAACAATTGAAAAATAAATTTACTCTTACTTTAGAATTTTTCAAGGTAATTAAGTGGACTTCAGTTTAGTGTACATCTCATTAGAAACATTAAGAAAAGTATTTGCTTAGTTGCTAGATTTCATTTTCTTAAAGCAGATGAAAGTAAAACAAATAAACAGTAATTAAATTGCACAGAAATGTCTGGATGAAATAAAACAATTCTTTACAGTTTCTAGGTAATGGCTAAAGTGTTTCTGGCAAGAAAAGCATAATTAACAGCAGTGTTAAAGCTTTGCTTTACATTCTTTTGGCAATTGAGTCTACTAACTTGAAAGCTGTTAAACAGAGTATTTGAGTTTTATATTAATTTGCATTTCACTTGACTGCTTTTTACTGTTTTGCAAGCATGAAGCAGGGAGGTCTGGGTTCAACGCAACAAATTACTGTACAAAATAAAAAATTGCTACCCAAGCAGATTTGTGTTTCTACTGGCTTTGTCATGCTGTGAGTTAAAAAGAAAGAAAATAAAAAAAGAAGTGTTGATTCTTTTAGAGGCATCTCAGCACCATATCTGCACCATCAAAAACAGTCCTCGAACATAGAGTTATCTAGAAATTCAGCAGTTTGCAAACAAATGCACTAGGGAGTAGTTTTTTCACACTAAAATATTTTTGCTACACATCAGCAAGTCCTTGAGGAGAGCCTGCTGGCTCCAAAGGGCTGCAGTTTGCTGTTGAAATAGCAGAGAAATAATGTTTAGTCAGTGCTCACAGAGAAGCCATGATGTATCTGCTCTTCATGGTGACTATTACATTTGACCCCAAATGATTTACCCACTAGGATTGAAAATCAGGACTTTATTTTAATACTTACTTCTTAACCTTTGACATCTTTTCTTATGAGTTTTCAGAAGTGTTAAGTATACATGCTACCTGTTCTTTCCATAGACATTGATCACAAGTACAGAATGAAAGACAACTGATAGAAAAAATAAATACATTGTGTTTGTGCTTGTGTGCTAAGTTGCTTCAGTCATGTCTGACTTTTTGTAATCTCAGGGACTGTAGCCCACCAGGTTCCTCTGTCCCTGGGATTCTCCAGGCAAGCATACTGGAGTAGGTTGTCATGTTCTCCTCCAGAGATCTTCTTGACCCAGGGAACAAACCCTAGTCTCTTTTGTCACCTGCATTCTTTACAACTAGAGCCAAACATAGCCTTGATAGTATGCTGGTGTATGTACTTACTATCAAGGCTATGTTTTGGTTAATGGTGGGTAATAATAAAAACAAAGAGAATCTTGCTGTGAGGGTATTATTAGTTAGTTCTCTGCATTATTAGAAACAGAGTTAGTGCATAATAATATTCTTCAAATTATTAAAATATGTCAGCTTCTCTTTATCTATATGACTTTCTTTCTGCATATTCATCTGGGTTTCAATAATTATATATTACTCTAATTAATTCATATGACTATGGCATAACCTAAAATATTTTAAGGTTTTGACCTCTGAACTTTTTATATTAATGCATTCATATTTTAAAACTGAAGACCTGCAAGAGAACAGCTATGTAAAAAACATGACTCTAATAAACAAGGGGATAGAAATTTTTATTGAAGGAATTTTTATATTGGCAGCTATCTAAATGGTTAATAAAGTTGTTTAAATATTTGCTCATTAGTGAAATGAAATCATATCAGTTTAATTCAGTCCCATTTCACATTTCTAAGTTTCAAAGCAACTTTTTAATATACACTGCAAAGGATTTTCTGGAGCTTTTGTGCTGTAATTTTCTTTCTTTTTCTAACTAGATATATGTTGCTGTAGTCATACCAGATGAGGTGTTGGGCTCCTCCTAAAATCTTCCTATTCATCTGAGTTTGACTGTAAATTTCAATGACTGCAAAATCACACCACGTGCATCACTGGCAGGACTCAGGGCCTGAGATATGTGAATGATAGAGACCTTAGGTGTCAGATGGCTGATGCATCCCAGGAGTATTTAGGGTGACTAAGAGCCTGTCACTGTGGGAGAAACTGCTTGTAGCACTAGGTTTATCTTAAGACATTCAGACAGGGAGATAAAATGCATATTAATCCCTAAGGATAAACAGTGTTTGCTGTTGTACTGGATAAGCATCTGTTTTGTCAGATTTAACCTAAATATGGGCAAATGGGGAGAAATCAGTGTTGAATTACTGGAGGGGCGCTGAAGCTGAGAGAAGTAAGTCAGAAGAGTAGAGGAGGATGGTGTCCACCATACTCTAGCCTTACATCCCAGTGCTGTCCTCTCCCACCTTTACTGACACATCTGCATCTTGGGTAACCTTAAATAAAGTTGATATTTTCATTCTCTTCTGGCTCCTTTTTGCTCAGGCTTTCCTAAGGGGAATCTAGAGAGCAAGAAGGTCACGAATTGACGTCTCCAAAACAAGTGTCAGGACTCTTCACATAGTTTCTTGAGGTTAAGGATGTTGTATTGTCTAGTACATTTCTCTATAATGTCCAGGATCATATTAGAAAAAATAAGTCCTGCATATATATTTTTTGAATGAGTATACAAAGGATTATGATGTTTTTAAGTTCTGACTAAGGCCAGCAATTGTCTTGTTATTTTGACTTTTTCTGTAAAGGAATATTGCAAAAATCAGACCATAACACCTTTAGATGAAGCACAGCATAGAGGTTTTATTTACTCAACCATATTCTGGTCCTCATTCTCAACCTGCTTTTACTTGATCTTTCCAAAAATGGTAAATAAACATATTTGTTACAATACAGGAGCAACTTTAGCCTTAGCCTAGGTCACTGTTAGCACCAGCAAAAGACAAGATGTGGAACACAAGTCCAAATAATTATCCACTAATTTTGAATGCTACCTTAACAGTTTTGCTTAGAGAAAAGATTAGATGACTTATTTTCCTTTCAATTACAATTATTTCATAATGAAAATTTTAGAGCCAAAGGGATATTTGAAAGTGAAAGTGAAATTTGAAATACTATGTCCCCCTTCAAACAATGCATTTTTGGAAAATGTGTTGGAATGAGTCTTTAGAAGCTGTGTCTTCTTTTGCAAGATTAATTCTGTAAACACCGAATTGATAAATGCTGTATCAAGTTCTCATATACTAGATATGGAGCAAATATTTTCAGTGATTTAGAAACATTTCCATGTTTATGTTTTACATATCAACAATATTCTATTTTTCATGAAGTCTTCTGAATACTTCATCTTAGTCTTCTTCTCCAAAGGCAAATATAAGAATGAGTGAGGTGATAGAACAAAATTATTTTTTAATACTGATTTCAAATCCATTGTTGATCATGGATGTTTTCCCCTCACTGCCTGTGGGGACTTGTTTCAAAGCTGAGATTCTGTCTGATACATTTCCTTGTAAATTCTGTACTGCTTATGGGGCAGCCCAGCCATGTCCAAGATGGTCCCCAAGAAAACTTGCTTTCTGATACTCATTCCCTTGTGTCATCTCCAGCAAACTGTATCAGGAATGCTCTGTGTGACCAGTAGAATCTATAACGGTTAAATAAATTTATGCTTCTACCTTATTCTCCTATATCATTCACTTAGAAGGAAGCCAGGTACCATGTCAAGCAGCACTATTGAGATGAACTGTGGCAAGAAAACATAGCCTCCTACCAAGAGGAAGCATCCACTTGCCAGCCATGAATAAGAAATCATGGAGGTGGATCCTCCACGCATACTCAGGTTTGCAGATAACTACAGCCCCTAATATCTCAACCATAAATTCATGAGACACCCCATGCTAGAAACAGCCAGCTAAAACTATCCCCAAATTCCTAATCCAAAATCTTTATTTTTGTCTAAAGTAATTAAATTTTAATGTAAGTTATTACACAGCAATAGGTAACTAAAACATCTGCCCAATAAACTCTGCTCTCTGAAAGATTTGAAGGAGTGATATTTTAAGGATTTTCTGTAGGGAGTGGAATATCATTTCAGGATCAAGAAAACCTGAATATTCAAATAGTCACTGCTGTGGTCAATGGGATAATTGATTCTAGGGTGAAAAATGATTTTCCCTGCTGTAATGGAAAAAAAAAAAAAAACCTTCCTCTTCTTTTTTTAAAGTGTGTGTCAGGTTTATAATATGGGCAATCAATATGTTTACACTATTTATAATCAAGTGAAGAAATTCTGCTAATGAAAATCATAGGATTTTTTTTAAACCCAATAGAGTATGCAGAAAAAAATAGTCTCCAAAAGATGCCCACATCCTAATTCTTGAAATTTGTGAATATATGCCTTTCATGGTAAAAGGGATTTGAAAGATATATAAGACCACCCCCCCACACAATTTTATAGAAGTTAAGATTCTTTTGTGACCTCATGAATTGTAGCCTGCCAGGCTTCTCTGCTCATGGGATTCTCCAGGCAAGAATACTGGAGTGGATTGTCATTCCCTTCTCCAAAGGATCTTCTCTTCTTGTCCCAGGGATTGAACCTGGGTCTCCTGAACTGCAGGCAGATTCTTTATTGTTTGAGCTACAGGGAAGTCCAGTTTTATAGATACTTAAATAAATGTAGATTCATAGACCCAGAATCACAAGAGGATTATTTCCAGACCTCTGAAACAAAGTGAGATTTTCCAGGCTGGATTTTGAAATTGGTACTGGTGATTTCCTTTTTTCTCTTATTTTTTTACTTTTTGAATGGAAACGTTTATAACTTTTGTCATATGCCAGACAACTCCAGAAACTAGAAAAGATGCATTCTTCTCTAGCACCCTCAGAAGGAATGCTGACTTTCTACATTTTTATTTTAGCCCAGTGAAACCCATTATGGACTGCTGACCTCCATAGTTATAATATGCTTGTTTTACCTTGAGACACTGTGTAATAATTTTTTACAGAAATAATTGGAAACTAATTCACCCATGTTTCCAAAAAGTGTAGCAAAATTTAAGAGGTCATGACTGTACCATCTTTATTTTGTTTCCTTCAACAAAATCTTGACTAATATTGAAATGCCAGACTCAAACATAATACTTACAAGAAGAATTTTTAATTTTTCAAAGTGCTCTTATTCTCCACCCTGAAGATAAAGGCAAGACTTCAACTTAAAGTTAACAATAGAATGTATTGTACTATCACTTATATTGGTATTTAAAAGTATTATTTAACTTGTGTGTGTTCTCTTTCACTGTAGTTAAAATATCAGTTACTTGAGAAGAGCTTAAGAATCTTTTGTTGCTGGCATAGACTACACCTCCATCACCAGGAGACCCTGCTCTTGCTCACTCAATAAATGCTTCTTGATTGAATTATATGTAATTTCACTTTTTCTTAGTTGTTGTAGTTTTCCTTTGAGGTATAATTTACATAAAATAAAATTCACAGGTTTTAAACATTCATTTGAATGAGTTTTTGAATTTATGCAGTAACATAATCATTATGCAAAATGAGATACAAAACATTCCCATCATCCCCAAAAGTTTTCCTCTATTTTTAACAATCAATTCCTATTCTCTGAGAAGCCAATTACTTTTGACTTCTTTCATTCAACCAAATGTTTATTACTAGTGCTGTCTCATGATAAGATTACAATGCAAAATATTTATTTGTTTTCTGGTGCTGATTTAAAGGAGATATCTATTTAACTTTGGCAGACATTGATGATATCACAACAATGCTCCAAAGTTTGCCATTTTACAATCCTTTGTTAGCAAGGTAGAAACTTTGTGGTGTTCTACATTCTTGACACTGTTTGGTACTGTCAGACTTTTAAAATTTTAGATATTCCAATGGAAATTAAATAGTATTTCATCATTGATTTATATCCATGTTGTATATTTTGGTCCTTTGAAATTTACTCAGTTTTGTTCTTTGGCTTAGTATAAGCTCAATCTTGAACGCTCAATATGCACTTGAAAAAAATATGAATTTTGTTGTTGTTGTTGAGCATAGTAACCTTTCCATGACAAATAAGTTAGTGGATAATTCTACTCAAATCTTCCATGCCATACTATTTTTTTCTATTAAAAAATATCAGTTTCCATTAAGAGTATTATATATCCAACCAAGATTGTGGTTTTATATTTTTCTCTCTTTAGTTGTGTTTATTATTTTTATATTTTAAAATTATTTTACAGTAATGTTCATAATGTATTTCTATAGCCACACACAAACATATGTTTACCAATACATATGTATATGAATGCATGCATACACATAAATCTATAAAAATAAGCACAACAAAAATCTGCTTATTTATACATATGAATACCCTTGGTTATTTCTTTCTTAACATCCAGAGTTCTGTTTTGTTTTTGTTTTTTTGTCATTTTCTACCTTCCTTCAGCATGAAGAACTAGCTTTGTCATATCCTGCAGTAAAATTCTGCTAGAAACATATATTTTCTGCTTCTGTCTGAAAAATGTCCTTATTTTATTTTCATTTTTAAAGGATATTTTCACTGGATATAGAATTCTTGCTTGGTATTTTCTTTAAGCACTTCCTTCAGTAATTCTGTTTCATTTTCCTCTGCTCTTAACTTATTTCTAATGAACTGTCTGCCTTAACTCTCAGTATTATTCTAAATGTTACATGCTTTTTCATCTTTGACCAGTGATGAAATTTTTGATTCATTTTTACTTTATAGCCATTTAACTATGTGTGCCTAGGTATAGATTTTTTTGTATGTATTTTTTGTGAGGTTCAGTGACCATCTTGGTTACAACATGCATAGGTTAAAATATTTTTGTTTAATTTAGAAAATTCTTAACCTTTATCTTTCAAAGTATTACTCCACCTTGTTCCTGTTCTCATCTCCTCCTGAGAGTTTCATTTCACTGTCTATATGCACATTTCTCTATATATCTTTAAATATACCCAGATCTATAACAATCCAGCAATACACACTATCTTTCATTTATTCTTCCTTCCTAGTAGGAAAATGTATACTTATATTTGTAATTTTATGTCTTGGAAATGCTTTCAGAGGTTAAGCAGTTACAATAATAAGATAAGTTATACCTTCAGTAGCCAAAAGTGAAAACCAAAAAAGGAAAAAAGGAAAAAATAATAACAAATCATAAATTGTAATGACTAAGTGAGCTTGATGAGTTCTTGTATTCTTGTCTGGCACCTTTAAGACTGCTCAGAGAAGCAGAAGACACATGTTCAGTTCAGTTCAGTCACTCAGTTGTGTCCAACTCTTTGAGACCCCATGGACTGCAGTGTGTCTGACTTCCCTGTCCATTATGAACTCTCAGAGCTTGCCCAAACTCATGTTAATATGAGGTAGCTATATTTTTATTTTTTTTTTAATTTATTAATTTATTTATTTTTTGATTTGACTTTACAATACTCTGTTGGGTTTGCCATACATCGACATGAATCCACCACAGGTGTACATAAGCTCCCAATCCCGAATCCCCCTCCCACCTCCCACCCCACAACGTCTCTCTGGATCATCCCTGTACACCAGCCCCAAGCATCCTGCATCCTGCATCAAACATAGACTGGTGATTCGTTTCTTACNATTTGTATGGAAATACAAAAAACCTCGAATAGCCAAAGCAATCTTGAGAAAGAAGAATGGAACTGGAGGAATCAACTTGCCTGACTTCAGGCTCTACTACAAAGCCACAGTCATTAAGACAGTATGGTACTGGCACAAAGACAGAAATATAGATCAGTGGAACAAAATAGAAAGCCCAGAGATAAATCCACACACCTATGGACACCTTATCTTCGACAAAGGAGGCAAGAATATACAATGGAGTAAAGACAATCTCTTTAATAAGTGGTGCTGGGAAAACTGGTCAACCACTTGTAAAAAAATGAAACTAGATCACTTTCTAACACCACACACAAAAATAAACTCAAAATGGATTAAAGACCTAAATGTAAGACCAGAAACTATAAAACTCCTAGAGGAGAACATAGGCAAAACACTCTCTGACATAAATCATAGTAGGATCCTCTATGATCCATCTCCCAGAATACTGGAAATAAAAGCAAAAATAAACAAATGGGATCTAATTAAAATTAAAAGCTTCTGCACAACAAAGGAAACTATAAGTAAGGTGAAAAGACAGCCTTCTGAATGGGAGAAAACAATAGCAAATGAAGCAACTGACAAACAACTAATCTCAAAAATATACAGGTAGCTATATTTTTAAACATAAATGCATGTTCAAAAAATTCAAAAATGAAACTTTAATGTGAATTCATTGTAATGTGTTATGTTTTCACTTTTTTGATGAACTATTATCTTTTTTGTCTGTTTCCAATGAGGCCTTTTTAGTTTATATTAATCAAAATACCTCAAAGTAAAAGATAATGTGGAGTAGGAAATAGCAACCTATTCTAGTATTCTTGCCTGGGAAATCCCATGGACAGAGGAGCCTGGTGAGCTGCAGTCCATGGGGATCACAAAAAGTCAGATATGACTGAGCAACTGAGCATTGATACAAAAGATAATGTACATGGAATTTAATGATTCTATAAGTTACACAAATTTTGCAATGGCTATCTGGGGGTGGTTAAGTGATCCTTAATCTCAGTCAAGCACAAAATGACTAGTCAATAAAAGAATCACTCTAAATAGAATGAAAACAAGTCCTCAAATGACTGAGTTTGCTATTCATTATCCTCTATTGTGCGCTTCCCAGATGGCTCAGTGGTAAACAATCTACCTGTCAATGCAGGTTTGATGCCTGGGTTGGGAAGATCCCTTGAAATAGGAAATGACAACCCACTTCAGTATTCTTGCCTGGGAAATTTCATAGACAGAGAAGTCTGGCAGGCTACAGTCTGCCAGGATCTCAAAGAGAGATATCTCTGAGAAACTGAGCATACAGGCACTCTCCATTATTAAATTAACTTAAGCTTATATTTTAAATAAAAACAAATATATCATATGGGATACTCAAAATCACTACACGAAACAGTTCTGTCTGTTTTAATAAGGGTAAGATATGTAATCCTGTAATGAACTGAACTGTATGAGCAATATTCTTATATTTATAAAATATATGAATTATGTGAACATAATAGTTAATTAACAATTGACTATTAGAATAGATACTAACTAAAATATAACTAATTTTAAATTCTATTTTAAAATTTTATACAGAGTCTTAAAGGGGTAATGACAAAATAGGTGTCAAGACCTACATGCCTATTTAAAACTGAAAGAATGGCATGTGTAAAATCGTTAAATGTGATACTGTTGTTCAGTCTCTCAGTCCTGTCTGACTCTCTGTAACCCCATGGACTGTAACATGCCACATCTCCCTGTACTTCACCATCTCCTGGAGCTTGCTCAAACTCATGTCCATTGAGTCCGTAATGCCATCCAACCATCTCATCCTCCATTGTCCCCTTCTCTGCCTGCCTTCAGTCTTTCCCAGCATCAGGATCTTTTCCAAAGAGTCGGCTTTTTACATCAGGTGGCCAAAGTATTAGAACTTCAGCTTCAGCATCAGTCCTTCCAATGAATCCTCAGGGTTGATTTCCTTTAGGATTGATTGATTGATTTGATCTCTTTGCAGTCCAAGGGACTCTCAGAATTCACTACTTTAAAACTGCTCCTCTGTCCTTCAATATATATTTACCAGGAGAGTTACACTTTCTTTCATTCTTTTTCAAACAGTGACTCCTCTTCTCCATCTTCTTATTTGAGATGCAATTTAATTGAGCCAGAAGTGAATAGAAGACCCAGTTTGCATAAATTTTGTTCACAAAGAAACTGAAGCTGGGACTGAGAGATATCTAGTGTGGAGAGATGAAGGATCCTAGTCTACAGGGAGAAAGAGAAAAATGAGGGGGAAAAAAGGAAAAGGCAAAATATGCCATTTGAATTTTAAGATACTTCTAATGACCCAACTCTGTCCTGAGCCGACCTGTACAATGTGCTTGGATTTTAAAGATATTTTCCACATATTTAAGTTGGCATTAACGGATACTAAAGATCAGTTGAGACCCATTCAAAATTTCAGTTTATTCAAGTATATGTTAATTTCAGTTTATTCAAGTATATGTCAATTTCAGCAGGGCAGTGCCAAACTGAAAATGGTTAGGAATGACTCCACTGACAGAAGAAGGTAAGGGAAAGGTTTATATGTAGAAACAAAGGGAAAAAAAAAAGATTGATTGTAACTTAAGCAGTTTCTTTATTTGGGAAGGCTAGTTGACTGTGATTGTCTCTTCTCAAATTTCACTTTGTCAAATTCGAGTGCATTGACCCTGGCTTCGGTTTTGTTTTGCTTATAGAGACTACCAGTGCTTTGCAGCCACCTCAGTCTAATGGCCTCCTTATTTAATTACTTAAACTTGTTTTTTGTTATTTGTAACCAAGAGTCCTGAGTAATACAATCATCTACAGCAAGTGATTTCCCCAGTAATACATATGCATGTTAGCTCTATACAATAATCCTCCAGAAGTCCTTATACAAAATATCTGGTTCTCTTGGTGTCATGTATTTCATTGTTGGTGTTCTCTTGGTATCATGTATTTCTTTATTTCCTTTTTGTTGCTTAAATACATGTACAAATAACAGAAAAGCACAAGAATAATAATAGTTATAATCTTATTTCCTTTAAAACAATCCTTCCCCATTTTTCCAGAGGAAAAAACAAATCATCAGGGCAGTATATACAGTTCTAGTCTGTTTTGCACAGATATATTTTTATTTGTAATTTTTTATTTGTAACAATTTTACTTTGGAGTGTGAGATTTAAAAAATACAGATGATAATGGGACTTGATTTTTCATTTATTCTTTTTAAGTCTCTTCACTTTCTCTGTGTATATGTACATATGTGTGAACCTCTCTGTTTCATTATATATTTAATATGTTATTGTTAATTGTTCCATTAGTATTCCACATTTTATTCATCTGTTTCTCTAATGATGGGCATTTAGTTATTTCCAAATTTCAGTGACTACAAACAATGCTGTGATTGATCACTCTCCAGAAGTTCAGCCATCTGCTGTGATTTCAACCACTGGATGATTTTCATCATGGTTCTGATTTGCTTTCTAATTACATGTCAGGACATTCACCCATCATCCTACTTGGACCCCCCTCACCATGGTAAATGCTCTCAGCAATAAATTTCTAAAGAGGGGACTTTGGGAAATTATATAATTCAGTCTCCTGAAGCTGAAGCTTACTTGGCTCTTTCTCAGCTCAAATAGTTTATGCAAGATCATGCATTAAACAAAATTATTATTATCTTTCTACCGTTTCTAGTTTTTCCTGTTCAAGTAGTGGGTGTCAAAGTAAAATTTTCAGTTTATGTGCCCCATTTTAAATGACTTGGCCATTAATTGATACTCTCATAAATTTTTCTCATGAATCTAGAAATGAAAGATATTTTTGTTGTTTTCCCTAATATTCATTTTTGATATTGTAGGTGGATTCAATTCAGGAGGAAGATGCCAGCTGGGCATTGTTTGAATAACAATAGTTTCTCTTGCTCTTTAATAAAATATTGTACATTTCTGACAAGTATTTATGGTTGATTCACTCAAAAAAGATAAATGAGGATCAAATCACCAGGACCCTACTTATGACCATGTTTGCATTATTAGAGTCTTGTGATATTTTACTATTGAGTTTATGCCTCCAGTTTCTCTGTTGGACTCTCACCCAGGGTGTTTTAAGATTGCATATATAAAAACATGTGCCCAGGCCCTGAAACATTTAAACCTGATAAAATCAATTTTACCTAAGTGAGTCCCAGCTGAATGCCACTTCTGATGTACATCAGCTTCAAAAGAAATTAAAAGATAAATAACATGATTACAATCAGATTAGCTTGTCTAGGCAGACAAACAAGATTGTAGAGTTATCTGAGTGAAGATACTTCCTAGCAAAACCAGTTTACATCACATTAAACAAAAATGAGTTTCCAATATGTGTACTATATAACAAAACAGGTAAATGGAAAATTGCACCCTTGTGACTGAATATGAATCAGGGAAACTGTCTGTTATTTTGTAACTTTTTGAAAATTTACTGCCTGTCAGAACACTTTATGAGGTATCATAGAAAAATACCAGAATTATTCCCTGAAATTTGTTGCTTAAGATAAAAGAACTATTTCTTTGATTAATGTAGCTCATGAAAGCCAAGAGAGGGAGACATTGAATGGGGGAAAACCTTGAATCCCAACTGATCCTACATTGTAGAATAGAATAATGAAAAATATTTAGAGGCTAATTCATGACAAGGGTCATATGTAACCAGAAAAAGAGATACATATAATGCATTAATGATTACTAATTGGACAATGTACCAGAATTGTACATTGGGGTGGGCTCGATTTAACATAATATCTATAGTGAGGAAAAAAGCTCCTTTCTCTCTTATCTCATTCATAAAATGGTTTTTTATTGAGTTGCTTAGAGGGAAAAAGAAAGTTGTATGGGGCAAGTAGAAAATAATTTGTCAACGTTTGTTCAATCAAGTGTGAGAATGCATTTCTAAGCTATTTTCTTTTTAGTCTATAACTAATTTGGTTATGATGAAAAATATTCAGAAAATTAAAATAATTTGTGTCTTAATGATTGGACAATAATATAGGTAGGTGCCTTAATCAAACAATTCCAATTTGCTTTAGCAGCAAATTTTAAGAATTAAAAATAGCAGAGCACATGACAAAGTTATAGGAAAGAAAAAAAACCCTGTGAAAGTGAACCCTAAATAACAGAAATATTTATATTTTTTTATCTTTTTTTTTTTTAATTTGACTTTACAATACTCTATTGGCTTTGCCATATATCGACATGAATCCACCACAGGTGTACACAAGCTCCCAATCCTGAATCCCCCTCCCACCTCCCACCCCACAATGTCTCTCTGGATCATCCCCGTACACAAGCCCCAAGCATCCTGCATCCTGTATCAAACATAGACTGGTGATTCGTTTCTTACATAATAGTATATATGCTTCAATGCCATTCTCCCAGATCATCCCGCCCTCTCCTACTCCCTCTGAGGCCAAAAGTCCATTCTCTATGTCTGTGTCCTTTTGTTGTCTCACATACAGGGTCATCATTACTATCTTTCTAAATTCCATATATATGTGTCAGTATGCTGTATTGGTGTTTTTCTTTCTGGCTTACTTCACTCTGTATAATAGGCTCCAGTTTCATCCATCTCATTAGAACTGATTCAAATTTATTCTTTTTAATGGCAGAGTAATACTCCATTGTGTATATATGCCACAGCTTGCTTATCCATTCATCTGTTGATGGACATCTAGGTTGTTTCCATGTCCTGGCTATTATAAACAGTGCTGCGATGAACATTGGGGTACATGTGTCTCTTTCAATTCTGGTTTCCTTGGTGTGTATGCCCAGCAGTGGGATTGCTGGGTCATAAGGCAGTTCTATTTGCAATTTTTTAAGGAATCTCCACACTGTTTTCCACAGTGGCTGTACTAGTTTACATTCCCACCAACAGTGTAAGAGGGTTCCCCTTTCTCCACACCCCCTCCAGCATTTATTGCTTGCAGACTTTTGGATCGCAGCCGTTCTGACTGGTGTGAAATGGTACCTCATTGTGGTTTTGATTTGCATTTCTCTGATGATGAGTGATGTTGAGCATCTTTTCATGTGTTTGTTAGCCATCCGTATGTCTTCTTTGGAGAAATATTTTTCTACCATAATGGAATAGCCAATTTTCCCAATCACCAGTTCTATTTATTTTTAATGTCTTATGATTGCCAAAGTCCTATACTTCAAGATTTCTTCAAATTGCACAGAATCTTAGAAGAATGTGTCTCGAATCTAGTAGTGTATTTAGAATAATTTTCTGACAAAAATATTACTAAACATCTATTTAGAATTTATGGTTTTAACTAACGTTTGCATTATTCACAAAAGGGAAGAAAATTTTAATGTGAAACATGTCATTGATGTAATTTGACCTTCTTAAGGAAAGTCATGCTGGGAGGGATTGGGGGCACGAGGAGAAGGGAATGACAGTGGATGAGATGGCTGGATGGCATCACTGACTCAATGGACATAAGTCTGAGTGAACTCAGGGAGTTGGTGATGGACAGGGAGGCCTGGGGTGCTGCAATTCATGGGGTCGCAAAGTGTCGGACACGACTGAGCAACTGAACTGAACTGAGGGAAAGTGCAACTATATCTTTTCTTCACAAAATAAAAATGTTAAAAGAAAAGGAAATGATTATCAGATAGGAATCATGGGAAATATTTCAAGTAAATATTTTTTTCTTCTAAATATAAAACAATACCTTATAGCCCCTATTTTAAAAGTCTAGTTGTACATATAACCTAAATATCAGATTGCAACATGCCACCATTTCAAGAAACTCTTAAATCTCTGGTTTAGATCCTTCTTCTTTAAATTAAGCATAAAATATATTACCAGCAAAATATGAAGTACTCAGCTAAGTGCTCATCAGGAAAAAGCAACATAAGCTTTGGACAAAACACAATGCTCCTCATGAATATGTTTTGACAAATACTGTTAACAATCATTGGTTACTCTTTTTATGATCTAGATATTTAATTTCTAGTAGTTCTTTCCAGAAATAGTTGGCTTACTTTTCAGTAAGTGACTTTAAATGAAAGTCTTTCTAGAACTAATTAATTTTATTTTTATTTAGTGATAGATTTTATGAATCATTTGGTAGTGGGACAATCATCTTGGAATTCTTGGTGGAATGTATAGCCTTGAAGAAATAGCCAAAAATTTTATTTCAATTTTCCTGGACCTTTGACCATAAGTCCATATCATTTTTTCTGACTTCTTTCTTGTTTTCTCTAAGCTACAATTTTCTCATTTATTAATGGGCATAACAATATCTCCTTGTGTGGTTGTTGTGATGATTAAATGAGTAAATCTATGCATAATGCCCAGTGTATTACCTAATACATAGTAAGTGTTCTAATAATATCCATTGCCATTATTCTTTTAATCTAGCACAGACCAGGTTTATTACCTATAACGTAATGTCAACTATATTATACTATGTAAAATGTGTATGTAATAGGGAAGAATAAGTTACCAAAAGTATGCTGCATGTAAACTTAAAGTATACATAATGGCCCATCTCTAGGAATCCTGTCTCTGAAGTAATGACTATTAACCTAAAATCCCTTTGTATAGCTCACAGGAAATATCCTGACCAGTCCCACCTGTGAATCTGAATGGCTACAGGAAGGAAATAACACATTCCCCTCTGGAGTCTGACTAAATCAGGACCTCTGCCTCCCCTTTTATAAATGAACCTCGAATTCTAACTCCGGGAAGATCTTTCCTTGAAAAACTAGTCTACCATCTTCTGGGTTTGCTGACTTCCTGAATAGTCATTACTCTTGGGGCTTCCTTGGGGGTTCAGACAGTAAAGAATCTGTCTGCAGTGCAGGTGACCAGGATTCAATCCCTGGTCCAGAGAGTTCCCCTGGAGAAGGGAGTTTCTACCTACTCCAGTATTCTCGCCTGGAGAATTCCATGGACAGAGGAGCCTCTGGGCTACAGCCCATGGGGATGCAAAGAGTCAGAAACAACTAAGTGACTTTCACTTTCATTTAAACACTAAGGCAAGCTTAATTGAGAGTCAAGTGGGCCTTGACAGCATCACTACAAACAAAGCTACTGGAGGGGATGAAATTCCGGTTCAGCTATTTCAAATCCTGAAGATGATTCTGTGAAAGTGCTGCACTCAATATGCCAGCAAATTTGGAAAACTCAGCAGTGGCCACAGGACTGTAAAAGGTCAGTTTTCATTCTGATCACAAAGAAAAGCAATGACAAAGAATGCTCAAACTACCGCACAATTGCACTCATCTCACACGCCAATAAAGTAATGCTCAAAATTCTGCAAGCCAGGCTTCAGCAGTATGTGAACTGTGAACTTCCAGATGTTTAAGCTGGTTTTAGAAATGGTAGAGGAACCAGAGATCTAATTGCCAACATCCGCTGGATCATTGAAAAAGCAAGAGAGTTCCAGAAAAACATCTATTTCTGCTTAATTGACTATGCCAAAGCCTTTGACTGTGTGGATCACAATAAACTGTGGAAAATTCTGAAAGAGATGGGAATACCAGACCACCTGACCTGCCTCTTGAGAAATCTGTATGCAGGTCAGGAAGCAACAGTTAGAACTGGACACGGAACAACAGACTAGTTCCAAATAAGAAAAGGAGTATGTCAAGGATGTATATTGTCACCCTACTTATTTAACTTATACACAGGGTACATCATGAGANCTTGAGAGTCCCTTGGACTGCAAGGAGATCAAACCTGTCCATTCTGAAGGAGATCAGCCCTGGGATTTTTTAGAGGGAATGATGCTGAAGCTGAAACTCCAGTACTTTGGCCACCTCATGCGAAGAGTTGACTGATTGGAAAAGACTCTGATGCTGGGAGGGATTGGGGGCAGGAGGAGAAGGGGACAACAGAGGATGAGACAGCTGGATGGCATCACTGACTCGATGGATGTGAGTCTGAGTGAACTCTGGGAGTTGGTGATGGACAGGGAGGCCAGGCATGCTGTGATTCATGGAGTCACAAACAGTCGGACACGACTGATCAACTGAACTGAACTGAACCATGATATTGACTGGTTTGCTTTGGAAACGAACAGAGATCATTCTGTCATTTTGATATTGCATCCAAGTACTGCATTTCACACTCTTTTGTTTACTATGATGGCTACTCCATTTCTTCCAAGTATTCCTGACCACAGTAGTAGATATATGGTCATCTGAGTTAAATTCACCCATTAAAGTCCATCTTAGTTTGCTGATTCCTAGAATGTCAATGTTCACTCTTGCCATCTCCTGTTTTACCGCTTCCAATTTGCCTTGGTTCATGGACCTAATATTCCAGGTTCCTTTGCAATATGGGAAAGACTAGAGATCTCTTCAAGAAAATAAGAGATATCAAGGGAAAATTTCATGCAAAGATGGGATCAATAAAGGACAGAAATGGTATGGACCTAACAGAAACAGAT
Organism: Neotragus pygmaeus; assembly: GCA_006410875.1. Lineage (NCBI taxonomy): Eukaryota > Metazoa > Chordata > Mammalia > Artiodactyla > Bovidae > Neotragus > Neotragus pygmaeus. The sequence goes on from SJYV01055738.1 coordinate 711,219, forward strand.
ATATTAAGAAGAAATGGCAAGAATACACAGAACTGTACAAAAAAAAATCTTCATGACCCAGATAATCACAATGGTGCTATCGCTCATCTAGAGCCAGACATCCTGGAATGTAAAGTCAAGCGGGCCTTAGAAAGCATCAGTATGAACAAAGCTAGTGGAGGTGATAGAATTCCAGTTGAGCTATTTCAAATCCTGAAAGGTGATGCTGTGAAAGTGCTGCACTCGGTATGCCAACAAATTTGGAAAACTCAGCAGTAGCCACAGGACTGGAAAAGGTCAGTTTTCATTCCAATCCCAAAGAAAGGCAATGTCAAAGAATGCTCAAACTACTGCACAATTGTACCCATCTCACATGCTAGTAAAGTAATGCTCAAAATTCTCCAAGCTAGGCCTCAGCAATACATGAACCCTGAACTTCCAGATGTTCAAGCTGGCTTTAGAAAAGGCCAAGGAACCAGAATCAAATTTCCAGTATCTGCTGGATCATGGAAAAAGCAAGAGAGTTCTAGAAAAATCTCTATTTCTGCTTTATTGACTATGCCAAAGCCAAAACTTTTGACTGTGTGGATCACAATAAACTGTGGAAAGTTCTGAAAAAGATGGGAATACCAGACCACCTGACCTGCCTCTTGAGAAATCTGTATGGAGATCAGGAAGCAAAAGTTAGATTTGGACATAGAACAACAGACAGGTTCCAAATAGGAAAAGGAGTATGTCAAGGCTGTATATTGTCACTCAGCTTATTTAACTAATATGCAGAGTACATCATGAAAAACACTGGGCTGGAGGAAGCACAAGCTGGAATCAAGATTGCCAGGAGAGATATCAATAACTTCAGATATGCAGATGACATCACCCTTATGGCAGAAAGTGAAGAGGAACTAAGGAGCCTTTGGATGAATGTGAAAGAGGAGAGTGAAAAAGTTCGCTTAAAGCTCAACATTCAGAAAATGAAAATCATGGCATCTGGTCCCATCACTTCATGGGAAATAGATAGAGAAACAGTGGAAACAGTGTCAGACTTTATTTTTTTGGGTTTCAAAATCACTGCAGATGGTGATTGCAGCCATGAAATTAAAAGACGGTTACTCTTTGGAAGAAAAGTTATGACCAACCTAGATAGCATATTCAAAAGAAGAGACATTATTTTGACAACAAAGGTTTGTCTAGTCAAGGCTATGGTTTTTCCTGTGGTCATGTATGGATGTGAGAGTTGGACTGTGAAGAAGGCTGAGTGCCAAAGAATTGATGCTTTTGAACTGTGGTGTTGGAGAAGACTCTTGAGAGTCCCTTGAACTGCAAGGAGATCCAACCAGTCCATTCTGAAGGAGATCAGCCCTGGGATTTCTTTGGAAGGAATGATGCTAAAGTTGAAACTCCAGTACTTTGGCTACCTCATGCGAAGAGTTGACTCATTGGAAAAGACTGTGATGCTGGGAGGGATTGGGGGCAGGAGGAGAAGGGGACGACAGAGGATGAGATGGCTGGATGGCATCCCTGACTTGATGGACGTGAGCCTGAGTGAGAACTCTGGGAGTTGGTGATGGACAGGGAGGCCTGGCGTACTGCGATTCATTGGGTCACTAAGTGCTGGGCACGACTGAGCGACTGAAGTGAACTGAACTGAACTGAACTGATGCAATATTGCTCTTTACAGCATCAAACCTTGCTTCTACCACTAGTCCCATCCACAACTGGTTGTTGATTTTGCTTTGGCTCCATCCCTTCATTCTTTCTGGGGTTATTTTCCACTGATCTCCAGTAGCATATTTGGCACCTACTGACCCGGGGAGTCATCTTTTTTTTTTTTTTTTTAATTTATTTATTTTTAAATTTAACTTTACAATACTCTATTGGGTTTGCCATACATCGACACGAATCCACCACAGGTGCACACAAGCTCCCAATTTTGGCTTTTCATAGTGTTCATGGGGTTCTCAAGGCAAGAATACTGAAATGGTTTGCCATTTACTTCTTAGTGGACCACATTCTGTTAGACCTCTCCAACGTGACCCATCCTTCTTGGGTGGCCCCACACAGCATGGCTTAATTTCATTGAGTTAGACAAGGCTGTGTTCATTGTGATCAAATTGGCTAGCTTTCTGTGATTGTGGTTTCAGTCTATCTGCCCTCTTATGCTCTTTCTCATTGCCTACCATCTTACTTGGGTTTTTTTTACCTTGGACGTGGGGTATCTCTTCATGGTTGCTCCAGCAAAGCACAGCCACTGTTCCTTATCTTGGATTGGGGTAGCTCTTCTTCGCACCACCCCTGACCTTGATTGTGGGGTAGCTGTTCTCGGCCACCGCCTCGACCTCGGATGTGTGGTGAAAGAATAAAATATTTCCAAAAAATAATGAGTAAAAATAAGAAGTTGCAGAAAATATGTAAGTGATGTCCTTTTATCTATGTTTCTATCATTTATCTATCTGTCACAACCTAAGATAATAAATATTGTTCTGTGGGCAGATGGATATGTGCGTAAACGTTGAAAGATCTCAGGGAGATCACAGGGAGAAGGGCTAGAAGTAGAGGAATGGGGAGATGTGTGGAATAGTAGTGGTAGTAGTGAGACAAGAGAACAGATTTATTTCTAATACCTGGTTTTTAAAGAATAATATATTAATGTATTAGTGTAGAACCCCAAAGAAGTTGATTAAAAAAAAAAAAAAAAGAAAGCATTTGTATAATAGGCACTATATTTTAATTTTCTATGACTCCCTCCCTCTCATATTTCCAAAGAGAGATTGTTGTTGTTTAGTCACTAAATATGTCCAACTCTTTTGAGACTGAAAGAACTGTAGCCTGCCAGACTCATCTGTTGATGTGATTTCCTTGGCAAGAATACTGGAGTGGGTTACCATTTCCTTCTCCAGGGTATTTTCCTAAACCAGGGATTGAAACTGCATCTCCTATATGTGTCTCCTGCATTGCAGGTGGATTCTTTACCACTGAGCCATCAGGGAAGCCCAGAAGACAAATAGATGGGCATTATGGTTGCTACAAGGTATGCACTTTCACATAGAGGTTTTGTTTCTAGATTCTTAAGTCAGGCTTAATATTTCAGAGAATAATCAAGGCACTGTCTATTTTAACTTTTGATGTAAAATATAAAATAACAGAGAGAAAATGGGCCAGGAATGGTGAGATTTGATTACAGTTCCAGCTTGTTCACTCAGAAGTTATTAATGAAGGTAGGGCCCTTAATATCTTTGGACTTTGATTTCTTCCTTCGTAATGTTGGGATAACAATTCTCAGTCATATTGCAGGCATATAGTGTCAATCAACACCATATAAAAGTTTAACTTACATTTTATAAATCATACAAGTTAACAAGTATGCAAATACTTGATTAATTATAAAATATTCTTAAGTGTTTTATCAATATTATTATTCTTAAATTTAAACTTTGGTGATAAAAACATAAAACAACCTCGGCTCATTGTCCTCTTACTATTCTTTGACAAGAATAAGCAAGATCTAGTTCTTACCTCTGCCTTACTGTACCAGCCGTGCCTGGTATGCTCTTTTGACAGGATTATCTGCAGGGCTCATTCTGTTGCTTTTTATCTCTACTGAAATGTCACCTTATCACACAGGTCTCCCTTCCTTGACATCCTCTGTCAATTAGCAACACTCACCCAAGTACCACTATTTCCCTTACAATACCGTATTTTATATCAACAACTGAAACATTATCAAATTATTCACATATCTAATTTTTCTATCTAATACTCTTTCCTCAACACACACAAGTGTAAAATCCTTCAGAATAGTGATTTTGGTTTGCTGTACTATGATCCTTAATCTCCTGAAGATGGCTTGAACTATGGAAGTCACACACTAAACGTTACTGATGGTGTTGCTATTCAGTCACCCAGTCATGTCTGACTCTTCGCAACCCCATGAACCACAGCACACCAGGCCTACCTGTCCCTCACCTCTCCTGGAGTTTGTCCTAGTTCATGTCCATTGCATCACTGTTACCAACCAGCCATCTCATCTTCTGATGTCTCTGTTACTTAATGACTGAGCAAACTTACAGAATTGTCTGATTTGAATTAAAAAAATATAAGCAAAGTAAACTTTGTGACTCTTTTCATCCTACAGCAGCTCACTTAGTAAGTCCTTACACTTATTTTTCGAGAAAATAATGAAAATTTATACAATGAATACATTATGTCAAAGTGCCAAAATTCCTTTCAGTTTATTAATATGATTTATTTTTACAAAAGTATAACAAAATCTCTTGCAAGGAGATGCCTTGATTCTTGCACCATGTCAAAATATGAAACAAATATACTGTTAATATGGAACCATATCTACAAGAATCAAAGGATCCTTCACATTATAATGCCAATTATCTAAAAATAGATAAATCCTAATTATTAATACAGCCAGTTTGGAAAATATGGGAGACAATAATAAGCAAGTAACAAATTTAGTTTTATCCACTTATGTTAAATTTCACGTTTACCTCAGTTATGCATATATGGATGTGTTAAAACCATGTTGGGTGACTTCAATTTTATATAATTTACCTTCAGGTTCTTCAAAAGTGGGCTTCCCTGGTGGCTCGGAGGTTAAAGCGCCTGCCTCCAATGCAGGAGACCCGGGTTCGATCCCTGGGTCTGGAAGATCCCCTGGAGAAGGAAATGGTAACCCGCTCCAGTATTCTTGCCTGGAAAATCCCATGGACGGAGAAGCCTGGTAGGTTACAGTCCATGGGGTCGCAAAGAGTCAGACACGACTGAGCGACTTCACTTTCACCTTCAGGTTCTTCAAAAGAGTAAAGAAATTGATAAGGCTAGAAATAGTTTATCTAGAATAATGTGAAGCAAGAAGCAAGCCACAGAAGTTGTATGTTAACAAGATAACAATCCTAATAAAATGAAATTTTACTGCATATAACAATTTCTCTATTCGTTTTGGTGTACTTTTAGAAGGCAGCAGCTGCGATCAGCATACCTCTGATTATGTAGTGGTCTTCAGGATAATGTATTATTTGGAAAGTCGCCTATTATATGTTTAACTTGTTATATGTTGATTTAAAAACAAACTTTTTGGCAATTTCTAACAATGCCACCAGAAATTGATCATCTCTTCAGTAAAAACAGTTTTAACATTTCCAACTGAGTCTTGCCTCTTTATATTATAAAGTTGCAACATTTCTAGAAATACTAGATGGAAAATGCTAATGACTAAACTGATGTATGGTGTATACTGTGGCTTTATTTATCAAAATGCAGCAAATAAAATCCTTCCAATCTACATATGGAGAATTTAATAACACACAAAGGACTAAGTTACCATTTATTTTAGGATGAGTCTGTTGAAGATATAAAAGACACAAAAAACACTTATAATCTAGGTAAAGTTATGAACTGTTTAAAAAGTACGATCATGTCATTTTCAGAGTTTATGAAAATTTAGAAAGGTCATTATGTTAACTGATGAATGTTAAGCCTCAAATTCAAGGAGTTTTAAGTAAAGGAAAAGAACTTCTAGTAAAAGAAATCTCATGTGAAATCTGGAGAAAGGTTGGATTTCATAGTGTCATCAGTGAATTTTAAATAACACCATCAGCTTTAACTGTAAATTAATTTTGATCTGCAAATGCTTTCCAAAGGTAAGCGTGTATGTGTGTGCGCGCACGTGCGCGTGTGTGTGTGTGTATGTATGGATGGAGAAATAAGTGTTTGAGATTATTGTCATTTATAGATATATCAGTTTTTGATGCTCCCAGATGGGGAGTTTTTAACTCCATTGCAAATATGTGTAGTGGCAACATTGAGTAAGCAGATGAGTAAGTTGTCAAAACAAATGTTTAAAGAAAAGTTAGGAGAATTTAAGAAATAATGAAACTCCTTCTGGCATCATGTCTCACTAATGATAACCTTTTTTCCTCCCAAGTGTGTGGGGCTGATGTAAATACAGCATCCTAATGAACTTTAGAGTACATTGTTAACTATCCATAGAATAGATGAGGACAGAATTGTGCCTCCAAAACAGTGTCTGAAAAAAGACACGATATAGCTGTGTTGACAAACATGTATGGAAGCAGTGTGCCTCAAACTTCTCAAACTTAACAGCTGAGGGATAGGTGGACTCAAGCATTGGAAATCTAGGGGCATAATATCTTATATGAATATTTCAAGCCAGAGTGTTCTGTTTGAAGTTGTCCATAAAAATATATATTATTTGCTTTATATACAATATTTTAAGTTATCAAGAAATGATAGGATTTAGTTTCCTACTTATCTTAGTAGTAAATGGAAGAACATCTCTTTGTTACATTGAATATATCAATTAAAAGAAATGACCTGGGATTATAACAGTTTACATCATTCTCACAAGTTTTTTCATTGCTATGTTTTCATAGTACTTTGATAAATTTACATGAATAAATAATTGCAAGTAATAACAATCATTTTTAAAATCATTATTATCAGGTTAACACCAAATTGTGTGTCTAAGAAACTAACCGATAAATAAAAACATTAGTGGAAATTTTATTTTAGGGGATGGTGGGAGAATGGGGAAGGAAACACAAAGTTGTTTGCTCTGTACTGAACTGAACAAGCTTTTAAGTCACTCAGTATTTGAGGGCTTCAGGTCAATGATTACCAAAATGTTTTGTTTTTCAGTGAAGGATAATAATTGGCAATACTATTCTTTATCTTTCCATTGAAATTGCAATTTAAACCACATGCAAATCAACTGAGTTCCAATTAGATCATAATCTTCATAATCATTTCTCCTCATCCACTTCCTACACTTTATTGTTTTTGTAGTTTTGTTGCCTTATTCTTTAGTTTTGCTTTAAGCCATAAGCAAATTTCTAAGTTTTGCCTTGAAGTTTGCCAAGGAGTATTTAACCTTGGAAACATGTCCACAAAGCTACCATATGGATTGGGGTATTACTGTTTAAGGCGAAGACTGAATTCATTTCATTAACTGAACTTTAAAGTACTTTGTGTCTTATTTATTTATTATTCCTTTTCATAAAGAACAAACAAGATCAGCAACAAGAATTAAACTCTGGGTTCAAAAACTGTAAACACTTTCCATGTGCTGACAGGGTGTAGCAAGGTGCCTTTCCAAATATTATTTCTATTTTATTATACATTTGTTTCAAACACAAGAATTAAAACTGCAAATTTTTCTTTGCACAAAACTTCCATTTTATCATTCCTTTGACTCTCTTGTGATAATTAAGAGATGATGCATTTGAGACATCACTAGTGATTAATGCAGGCAATAATCTGTGTTTACAAAAATTTTGTTTAGAGATGCCACTCACATTCTTTAGCTCTACATAGTTTCAGCTCCATCTGGCTTTGATTCCAGCATTTATTATTATTTTTTGTCAATTTTGCTTGCTAAGGAAATTCACATGTCTTGTTAAAATATCTTCCACATCTTTTTTTTCCATAGAACAATTTGCAAATTAATTGTTCTGTAGAGACTACTGTAAATATAAGCAAAATGTAAATATAAAAACTACTATGAACTAAGAAACTATCGTTCAATCTACAGCTCAAGTATACTATTTAAATGCATCATTAGCTTTCCAAAATAAAGTCATCTTTTTTCAGTAATGTTTCTTTCTGATGCAAAACTAATTAATCTATTAAAAGTAAAAAAAAATAACCAAACTTTCTACTGTTACATAAGCTCTTCCTAGAAGTTCATGAANACTAAGAAACTATCGTTCAATCTACAGCTCAAGTATACTATTTAAATGCATCATTAGCTTTCCAAAATAAAGTCATCTTTTTTCAGTAATGTTTCTTTCTGATGCAAAACTAATTAATCTATTAAAAGTAAAAAAAAATAACCAAACTTTCTACTGTTACATAAGCTCTTCCTAGAAGTTCATGAAACTGATAAATAAGACAATTTTAGCTTTTAAAAAATTAGCTTGTTGATTTGGACTTGTAAATATTGTTTCTAGGCAAGAGTTCCTTTATTTTAATTGAGTAAAATCCTATTTTCATTCAATTTTTCGTTTTTAATGAAAATAACTTACAAATGTTGCAGCAAGAGCAATGATTTCATGCATATGGTAGATTGTTTTCAAATGTCTGCAATTCCCACGTCTGATGGTGTCTCTTGAGACCCCATGGACTGTAGCCTGCCAGGCTCCTCTGATCATGGGATTTCCCAGGGTAAGAATACTGGAGTGAATTTCAGTTCCTTCTTCAAATTCCCATATCAACCCCTTAGCAAAGTGGCTTTTTTATTCATAGCTCCCATCAGGAATTGCAGGCTATATTCTCTGGTCATAGTAACAAATTATCATAAATTTGGAGACTTAAAACAATAAAAATTTATTCTCTCATTGTTCTAGCTGCTAGAAATCTGAAATTAAGTTGTCAGCAGGGTCATACTCTGAAGACTGTGGAGGAGAATCTTTCCTTGTGTCTTCCAGCTTCTGGTGGCTATCAGTACTCAGCTGTGGTTGCATCACTATCATCTGTGCCTCTGTTCTCACATGATCTCTTCTCTTCTCAGTCTGTCTTCTCTTCTATTGTCCTAAATATGGATCCTCATCAATGGGTTTGGAGTTTGCCTGAAGATATCTAGGATGGTCTCATCACAAGATCTATTAATAAAACTGCATCTGCAAAGACCCTTTTCCCAAACACTATCACATTCACAATCTGATTATACAGACATAGATGTATCTTTTGAAAGGCTATCATTCAACACACTATACTATCCTTCAAATCTTATGGTCTTTTGATGAGCTTTGATTGACTGTTGATTTATGGCAGAATAAACACGGGTTTGAGTGGCTTCCAGCTTCTGCTTTATCTTCCTTAAAGGCAGTCCTAAGAGTATTATGTAAAAATGTCCAGTCTAGCCTATTAAATCACAAAAAGCCATGTGGAATAGAGCCAGACTTTTTCTATAGAGGCTCATTGGTCTCTGCCCAGCCCAGGCTGCCACTCATGAGTGAAGATACAAGAGCACTGAGCCCAGGCAATTGTCAGATAACTGTAGGTGCATGTGGGAATACAGGCAAGACAAGCAGAAGAACCATCTTTCTAGGTCTAGCCAACATTGCTGACACAATATTGAGAAAATTAGTTTGTTTTCATCCATCAAGTTTAGGGTGGTTTTATGAAGTGTTGATAAATAACTAGTACAGATATTAGTACCTAGATGTAGGATAGTGCCATAACAAAAATCCCAAACAAGTCATTGGCTTTGAGGTAAGATGGTGAAGATAGGCTGGAAAAATGGCAAGGCTGGACAAATGGCAAATGAATTATCCATGGACACTTGAAAAATAGTTAGAAAAATGCTAATTGAGGAAGAAAAACTGATGATCCATATTCCATAGTTGTGAGAAAAAAGTTAATGTTATCATCCTAGTAATATGGAAGGTAAAAAGTATTCTAATGAACATATGGCTCTAAGGAGGTTTCACGCCAAATACTAAAGAGGTCAATTGATTTATTTTAGTGTATTCTTATAAGCTTTTGATGTTCCATGATTTTGAAGGAATGCTTAGTAACAAACATACTGTATCAGAGGCTAATTGCTGTGTAATAAAACAAGACTCAAACTTGAAAGCAAAAATAGTAACTTTTTGGTCAAGATTCTGAAGGTTGTCTTGGCTTGGGCTCAGCAAAGCAAGGCATGGTTTAACTTGCTATGGATCTGGCAAATTTATTGGGACTCAGCAATCTAAAATGGCCTTATTCATGTATGTTGCAGTTGTTGCTTGCTGTCTGATGGTTGCTTCCAGTGGCTTCTTCACCATTAGTTAAATTAAGGCTTCTATATGCGATAATCTCAAGAAAAATTTCTAAGAGTAGTAGAATAAACATTGTAAGATCTCTTGATGACAAAACTCAAGAAGTTGTAAAATATGTCTATTGAAATAAACTAAGATGCATCTCCTTGATAAGAAAGTAAATATATTAAGTAAACATCTAAATTATGCTATTTAGATAAACTACCGCTTCTACAAATTTACTAACCATAGTTAGGTATATGGCTGTGTCCTGTTCTTTGAGACACCATGGACTGCAGTCCACCAAGGCTTCTTTGTCCATGGGATTTCCCAGGCAAGAATACTGGAGTGGGTTGCCATTTTCTCTTCTAGGGGATCTTCCTGACCGAGGTATAGTACCCACATCTCTTGTGTCTCCTGCATTGGTAGTCTGATTCTTTACCAACTGTACCACCTGGGAAGCCCAACCATAATTGGTGTAGTGCTAAGAGATTCATTGCAAAAATTGATTCCTCTACTTGAAAGGTGACAGCATGTCTATTTTAAAGCTTAATAATTTAAAATGATTTCTAATTTCCCTAATTCATTTTAATAAGTTCATACTTATTGAACCAGGGCTATAGTATTAAAGCCACTGTGTCACAGGAGAGCACAAAAATAGCCAATATTCCAATACCTAATTGCATATAAATATTGTTTTACTCATGAAAGAAAAAAAAATGATTAGATTGGCTAAGCCAGAAAGCTAGGTCTGTAGTTTTGCTTGCCCAGTTTTAGAATAAAAATTTATTTAAATTCTTTGAGCAAAACTGTATTTCCTGAGATTATTTTTAGAGATTATATGGCCTCACTGATCCCCAGGCTAGTCTTTGGATATTTCTGTTTTTAGCAAACTTTGGTTTGAGAACTGCAGCTTTAGAAGATGAGCTGGGCTGTGGTCTTTGTGGAGTACACGGTCAAAGAGAAATTATAGCCTTGTGATTGGTTTTAGAGGGTAGGATGAACATAGGATCATGAATCCAAACCCAGAATTGGGTAAAAGCAAATATAAATATCCGAAGTCAGCCAGTACACCAGTGGTGACAATAGTAACAGTAATAACAGAAGCAGAAGCAAGGACTTCTTTTAGAGCTAAATCTTGAGTTAATGTGAAGGTAAGGTTAACATTTGTCTTTTGAGGTATGTATGTAGTTGACTTTGTTCTCCCAGTTCCAATCTCTGGACAATCTCCATGCTCCTCCCCACATTTCTGTGTATTCTTGTGCCCTTGCGTTCTTCTGGGTTCAATCCCTAACCCAGTTGATTTCAGTCTTCTGTATCAGTTTGCTATTGTTCTCATAACAAATTGCCACAAACATAGTGATTGCAGACAACATAAATTTATTATCTAACAGTTCTAGAGGTTAGAAGTGTCACAGAGCTCAAATCAAGGTATCGGGAGGACCACATTCCTTTCTGGAGGGCCTAGGGGAGGGACCTCTTGCACTTTCCAGTTTCTAAAAACTGGCCATATTCCTTGCATCCTACAGTCCTTTCTCCATCTTAAAGACAGCAAGAGTGCTTTGAAATCTTTACACTGCATTACTCTGATGACTTCATCGGAATTTCTCTTCTATTTTAAATGGCTATTAGGATTACACTGGCCTTGTACATATAATCAGGTGTGTGTGTGCTCTGTCACTTCAGTCATATCCAATTTAAACATGTGTCAGGAATCAAAGCTGTGTGTCGTGCATTGCAGGCAGATTCTTTACCCACTGGGCCACCTGGGAAGCCCCATATGATCAAGATATTCTCCCTGTTTTAAAGTCAGATGATTTAGCAACATTTATTTTATCTACCACCTCTTTGCCATGGGAAGTCACATATTCACAGGTTCCAGGGATTAGGATATGTACGTCTTTGAAGGACTATTATTTTGCCACTACATTTTCCATGGCTGTTTTCTTTTGCTTATGCTAGATTTTGTCTTATCTGGACCTCAGTCCCTGATTCCCACAAAGCAAGTATAGGTATGAAAGATAGTTATGAATGTTTAGAGTGAAAGTTTACATGAATAAAGCCAAACTATATGATACCAAATTTCTTTGTCTTAGCAAAGTAACATAATGCCAGCTGGGAAATATTATTATTATTATTTTTAAACTCATAAGGGAGCAAAAGGATATTCTTACTTCTTTAATAATTTGGTAATGGAAACTTGTGGAGAAATCATGAGAAAAAGTTTAGTCTCATACGACTATCATTTTGAACAAACAATGCTGGAAACTGGGGTCTATATGCCTCTATCCTGGAAAGAAAATGGGGGCCACAGGACCCATGACAAGTTGGCAGGTCCCTTGCCACATGAATAGGAATGGGAACTAGCCTTTTATGGAATATTCTATGGAATTTTGAAATTGCTACAATACAAAGAAAAGTTCTCTTTGTTTTAACCCTCATTTAAGAATAAGTCGAAGTCTTGGTTGTTGAAATGCTGATGTTATTTTGTTGACAGCCACCCCCAAACTGGCCTAGAGTTAAATGTGATACAATATTAGATTATACTTCAAATAATGATATCCCCTAAACCATAATTTTGTTCTTTAGCGATAGGATATAATTTTTAGAGATATACATTGGGACCAAGACCCAAGGTATAAATGTTTATTAGTCAAACAGTCATGCCTCTCTCAGGCATGCATGTGTGCTAAGTAGCTTCAGTCATGTCCAACTCTTTGTGACCCTATGGACTGTAGCCCACCAGGCTTCTCTGTCCAAGGGATTCTCCAAGCAAGTGGAGCAGGGTGCCATCCCAACCTTAGGACTGAACTTGGATTTCTTAGGTCTCTTGCATCTGCAGGTGAGTTCTTTACCAATAGTGCCACCTGGGAAGCCTGCTGATCCCATACCCTGTTGCTAATAATTGCCTTCTTGTAGAAGAGGAAAAGACTCAGTTTGTGGCCATGGGAACCCAATTATTTCATCTATTTATTTTCTTCCTATCTTGAGTGATATCTAATAAGGACAGGATCACAGAGATCGTCTTCCTACTTTAAGGGTGAGTGATCTTCTGAAAATTGAAATGGGAAAGATGAGAAGGGATGAGGGCCTTCATGATATCACTGAGCCACTGGACCGAGACTGGAGCTACATTAAATTGACCCCTTGGTTGACTTGAGAGAATAAATGGCTTTATTGTTCCACCTACTTTTATTTCATATTATGAAGCTGCTGCCAACATATAATAAGGGTTGGAGAGTTCTATTTAACCAAAAGCATTATAAGAATTTGAAGTGTAGCAAATTTGAAAATCTGAAAGAAGCTCTTAGCTCATACTGCCATAATAAAATACCACAGACTAGGTGACTTAAAGAACAGAAATTTGTTTCTTACACTTCCAGAGCCTCAGGAACTCAAGATCAAGGTGCTGACAGATTTGGTTTCTCGTGAGAGCTTACTTCCTGGTTTGCAGATGTCAACTTCTGACTGTGCACTGAGATTGCCTTACCTCTGTGTGCAGACACCTGGAGCAAGAGCAAGCTTTCTGGTATTGCTTTTTATAAGGACAGTCAACCTATAGAATCAGGGTCCTATTCTTATGACCTTATTTAATGTTAATTATCTCCTTAAAGGCCCTATCTTTAAATACAGTTACATTGAAGATTAGGGTGTCAATGTATGAATTTTGGGAAGACACAAATCTTCAATCCATAGCAGAAGCTAAATATACAAATGTCTTCAATATATTATATAAAATATATAACATTTAATTATACTATATTTGGTAAACTTAAAATATAGTCAAATATAGTAAACTATGCATTATAATTATATAATATATTAAGATAATATGAAATATATTTCACATGATAATATAATATGCATGGTATAATCATAACATAAACAACATTTTAGATCTACCATATACTACATTTGTCATTTAGTTGCTAGGTCATATCTGACTCTTTGAGACTTATATGATATATAGTTATACTATGTAGGTATTACATATGTGTATGTTAGTCACTCGGTTGTGTCCAAGTCTTTGAGACCCCGTGGATTGACTATAGCCTGCCAGGCTCCTCTGTCCATGGGATTCTCCAGGCAAGAATACTGGAGTGGTATTCTCTCAAATCATCCCACCCATACCTTCTCCCACAGAGCCAATTGTAGCTCAATTTAAATGAAAATGAATAGGTTAGAAACAGATTTAATAGGCTGTGTAGAAAAATCAAAGGTATTGAACTGACCTAATGGTGTTTATTTTAGGAAATATTATATCAGACAAAAGTAATAAATATTATATAATTTCATATAAAAATCTGTATTAATAAACATGAAACAAAAACTTCCTTAAGGTCAAGAAAACAGGGGGCCATAATTCCTGATCTCTCTGCTGAAGCTCCTAAAGAGAAAATGGAAATGGATACAGTCCTTGGCTGGTCTGCATTTTTATGAAGACTTCTGTGATTCTTCCATCAACTTTTCATCAATAAAAATTCTCACTGTGTGGGATTTCTCTGTTGTTAAAAAAAAAAAAAGAATACTGGAGTGGGTTGCCACTTCCTTCTCCTGACCTGGATTTTCCTGACCCAGGGATCAAACCTAAGTCTTCCATATTGTAGGCAAATTCTTCACCATCTGAGCCACCAGGGATGTTCCTAGATATTATATAGTAAAACTATATTTTATACAATCTATTCTATTTAAATATATATATATTAATTAACTTGTAATAATGATCATATTTACATATTCTTACCTCCCTATTAAGCTTGAAAATGCATTTAAAAATTCTATTTTAATTCACTTTTAACCATGAGATTTATATTTTTTTGCTATTAAAAATAATAGTATATTGAAATTGTTGTATATACACCTTTATTTGCACCCCTGAATATTTCCTTATGATGAATTCCTAGAAGTAAATGATAATATTTTAAAAAATTTGGTTCAGGATAAAAATCAATTTATACAAGTATTAATGATGTTAAGGATTTATTGGGTTTTTTTGAAAGAGACTGAACACATTCTTTTATTTTTTTCACTGAAAGTGAAAGTCGTTCAGTTGTGTCAGACTCTTTGTGACCCCATGGACTATACAGTCCATGGAATTCTCCAGGCCAGAATACTGGAGTTGGTAACTTTTTCTCTCTTCAGGGGATCTTCCCAACCCAGGGATCGAATCCAGGTCTGCCGCACTGAAGGCGGATTCTTTATCAGCTAAGACACAAGGGAAGCCCAAGAATACTGGAATGGGTCGGCTATCCCTTCTCCAGCAGATCTTCCCAACTCGGGAATCGAACCTGTGTCTCCTGCATTGCAGGCGGATTCTTTACCAACTGAGCTATGCGGGAATTTTTTCACTAGCCAGCCATATTCTCTTTATTCTAAGATTTACATGAATTTCACATTTCAATGTTTCTGAAATGATGTCATAACATAAAGTACTTTTTTCCATATTAAAAAATTTTTTTTTCAAGAAAAGATTAGCAATTGCTTATCTTTATGAAAGTACTAAGATTTTCATTACTTTTAACTTTTCATTTTGATAGTAATAAAATAGCATCTCATTTTTGTTTTCATTACTTTAGTAACTGGTATTGAATTCAATTTCATCAGATGGAGCTTTATTTTTATTTCTCTCTCTCTCTCTCTCTCTCTCTCTATATATATATATATATATACACTTCTTTTAAAATGAAAAATAATTTAAACTGTTAAATAGCAGGCAACTTTCTGAGATACTTAAAGGCCTGGATGTAGCCTTGCTATTGCTGGAGACTTGATTCAGGAAACAGCAGAGCCTGATGTTTGCAAATATTCACTTGAACAGAAGCACATTATATTGTTTGCATAATTTCAACTGACAAATGATGTAAACCTGAAAGTAAAACTGCAGTACATAATAAAAATTGAAGTGTGTTCTCTCCTCTGGCAGGATCAACAATCATTCCCCCAACTAGCACACTGTATGAATTAGAAACAGCACCTCTTTAGGACACCTCACTGTCTGCAATCTGCCAGCAAACTGTCCAGTTTACAAATCTACAGTATCTACATCAACAAATCTACAAGCACTATGAATGCAAATTTTGTCCCTTGGAGTGGTGTCATACACAATTAACACATATAAGGACCAATTAAAGCTTTAGCACTTGGCCAAAACGGGTTTCAAAGTATTTTCAGAGACTTTTGATCAAATTTATTTTCACGTGTGTGTGTATATAAATATGTATTATATATATACACACATATATAAACATTCAATGTAAATGTTTGTGTATTTATATTTTTTATATAGTTACAGACTGAATGAATATTTGAGTTGCTCATCTCCTTGCCCCTGCCAAGTTCCTAAATTGAAATCTAATCCCTAATATGATGATATTTTGTAGGTGAGGTCTTTGAAAGGTAATTAAGTTATGAGGCTTCCCAGGTGGCATTCATGGAAAAGATGTCAATGCAGGAGACATAAGTGATGTGGGTTTGATCCCTGGGTTGGAAAGATCCCTTGTAAGAGAGCGTGGCACCCCACTCCAGTATTCTTGCTTAGAGAATCCCCATGGACAGAGGAGTCAAAGAGTCGGACATGACTGAAGTGACTTAGCACACATACAGAGTCTTGGACTCCCTGAAATTTGCAAGAAGACACTCTCCTCAGAAGCATTATTGGTAGCTCAGCTGGTAAAGAATCTACCTGCAATGCAAGAGACTCTGGTTCAATTCCTGGATTGGGAAGATCCCCTGGAGAATGGATAGGCTACCCATTCCAGTATTCTTGGGCTTCTCTGGTGGCTCCACTAGTGAAGAATCTGCCTGCAATGTGGGAGACCTGGGTTTGATCCCTGGGTTGGGAAGATCGCCTGGAGAAGGGAACAGCTACCCACTCCAGTATTCTGGCCTAGAGAATTCCATGGGCAGTATCATGCACAGGGTTGCAAAGAGTCAGACACAACTGAGTGACTTCACGTCACTGGTGACTCAAACAGTAAAGAATTTGTCTGAATGCAGAAGACCTGGGTTTGTTCTCTGAGTCGGGAAGATTCCCTAGAGAAAAGAAATGGCAACCCACTCCAGGATTCTTGCCTGGAGAATTCCATGGACAGAGAAGCCTGGTGGGCTATAGTGTCACAAAAAGTCACACATGACTGAGCTACTACCACTTTAGGTTATGAGGGTGGAGCTCTCATGAATGGGACTGATGTCATAAGAAGGGGCCAGAGAGAGAGCTCACTCTTTTTCCACCATGTGAGAAAACAGGGAGAAGTCAGCTTTGGACCACTCTGAAGAGGACTCTGTCCAGAACAGAATCACACAGTTGTGCAATTATGCTGACACCATGATCATGGAAATATGAAAAATATTTCTGATCTCAGAAATATGAAAAATAAGTAAATATTTGCTGTTTAAGCTACCTAGTCAATGGTAATTTGTTATAGCAGCCCAAATTGACTTAGATATTATATATATATAGATATATGGTATGTATATATAGGTATGCATATACACCTACATATTTTTCATGTACCAGATATATCCATCTTTTCTTGGAGCTTCCTATCTTTGTGTAGTTCAAAGAAAAAATTTATATAACCCATGAATATATGTATGCAATTTACTTCTAGATCATTTAGGCTTTTTTAGTGAAAATTGAATTTATTTTAAAAGAAAATAAAATTAAAAACACCTTCCCCCCCTCCCTTATTTGCAGGTGCAGTTTTTAAAGGAATTATAGAAAAAATCATCTTTTTCACATGGACATGAAAGTTCTAGTCTCTCTCACTGTGTCTTTGTAAATATGTTTATTTTTATCTTTTTCTCTCTGAGTGTATATATATATATGTAAACATGTATATATATATATACACATACACACACACACACACACATATAAATCTCAGTGGCTCAGTGGTAAAGAATTTGCCTGCAATACAGGAGTCGCAGGACAGGAGTTCTATTCCCAGGTTGGAAAGATTGCCTGGAGGAGGGCATGGCAACCCACCGCAGTATTCTTGCCTGGAAATTCCCATGGACAGAAGAGCCTGGAGGGGTACAGTCCATAGGGTTACAAAGAGTCAGAGCATGCAAATTAAAGTTTTACTCTCAGCAGATTTCAATTATATAATACAACATTATCAACTATAGACACCAGGTTATACATCACATCTTCAAGTTGTAATCACCTTATAACTGAACACATGAGGCTTTTGAGGTGACTCAGTGGTTAAGAATCTGCTTGCCAATGCAGAAGATGTGGGTCTGATCCCTGGGTTGGATAGAAGAACCCTGGAGAAGGACATGGCAACCCACTCCAGTATTCTTGCCTAGAAAATCCCATGGACAGAGGAGTCTGGCTGGCCACAGTCCACGGGGTTGCAAATGATTCTGACATGATTTAGTGACTAGACTAGACAACAACAAGCTGAACATATAAAGAACTCAGATAACTCAATGGTGAGAAAAAAAAAAAACAAACAAAACCTTTGAAAATTGGCAAGAGGAACTGAATACCCATTTTTCCAAAGAAGATTTACAAATGGCCAACAGGTATAGTAAAATGTGCTCAACATCATACATTATCAGGAAAATACAAATCAAAACTACAATTGGATATCATCTTGCATTTTTTAGAATTGAAAAAAATGACAAGAGATGACAAGTGCTATCAAAGAAGCAGGAAAAAGGTGGCTACTATGGAAAACAGTATGGAAGTTTCTCAATAAACTAAAAAGAGAACTACTACTAAATTGTATGATCCAGAAATTCCACTTCCAGGTGTGTATCTAAAGTAAGTGAAAACAATTTAAGTATTTGTATTCCAATGTTCACTGCAACATTATTCACAAAAGTCAAGATATGGTAACAATCTAAGTGTCTACTAATGGGTGAATGGATAAAGAAAATACAATATATACTATACATGCATACAGTAGAATGTTACTCAGCCATGAGAAGGAAATCCTGCTATTTTCAACAACCTGGATGGAACTTGAATATATTATGTTAAGTGGAATAAACCAGATAAAGAAAGATAAATACTGCATTATATCCCTTACATGAGGAATATTTTAAAAAATCATTGAATTCAATGGCAACCCACTCCAGTACTCTTGCCTGGAAAATCCCATGGACGGAGGAGCCTGGTAGGCTGTAGTCCATGGGATCACGAAGAGTCGGACACTTAATGAGCGACTTCACTTTCACTTTTCACTTTCATGCATTGGAGAAGGAAATGGCAACCCACTCCAGTATTCTTGCCTGAAGAATCCCGGGGATGGTGGAGCCTGGTGGGCTGCCATCTGTGGAGTCGCACAGAGTCGAACATGACTGAAGCGACTTAGCAGCATATCCCTTACATGAGGAATCTTTTAAAAAATCATTGAACTCATAGAAACATGGAGAAAGTACTCATTTAATAAGGAGGAATAAATAAGGCTAGAAAGAATGGGATGAAGAGGAGTGAAAAAGTCAGGTGAAGATCATCAGTCAGTTGATCGGGGAATGTTTTTCCTAACATCAGCTGATTTCTGGAGGGACTGTTAAAGAGAAATTATATCAGTGTTCAAAGACATGCCCAGTTCCTAGGGCTGGTGGGGAGGGGAGATACCAGACTAAGTCAAGTTATTGAGTATTTTGTCCAGATTGGCCAGTAGGGATAAACAGTTCAGCTAATCATTTATGAATCAAAGAATGGAAATTTAGGTCTGCGTCTGGCCTTATTGTAGGCAAACAATTGGGTCATCTGTGAGTTCTTACGTCACATGGGGAAGGATGGTTCTGTACAGAAAGCGGTTTCCTAAAATATAAATTTTGGGAGAAATTCTATCTTTTTTATTGAAATATAGTTGATTTATAATGTTGTGTTAGTTTCAGGTGTACAATAAAGTGATTCAGTTATGCATATATATATATATATTCTTTTTAAGATTCTTTTCTTTATAGGTTATTACACAATATTGAGTAGTTTCCTGTGCTATACAAGAGGTCCTATTTTATATACAGCAGTGTGTATAAGTTAATACTAAATTTCTAATTTATCCCTCCCCCTTACCTTTTCCCTTTGGCAATCTTAAATTTGTTTTCTATGTCTGTGAGTTTGTTTTCATTTTATAAATCAGTTTATTCATATCATTTTTTTTTAGATTCCACATATAAGCAATATCACTGAAGTAGAGCATGTTAACTCCCTCCAGTATTCTTGCCTGAAGAATCCCATGGACAGGGAGCCCCTTAGGCAGACTACAGTCCAAAGGGGTTGCAGAGTCGGATATGACTAAGTGACAACATGTCAGCAAATATCATATGATATTTGTCTTTGGCTTACTTCACTTAGTATGATAATCTCTAGGTTCATCCATATTGCAGCATATGATAATATTCTTTTTATGGCTAAGTAATATTCTATTGTTTATGTATTACCATATATTTATTCATTCATCCATCAATGGACATCTAAGTTGCTTCCATGTATTGAAAGAAAGTGAAAGTATTAGTCACTCAGTCATGTCTGACTCTGTGACACCATGAACTGTAGCCCACCACACTCCTCTGTCAACAGAATATATCAGGCAAGAATATTGGAGTGGGTAGCCATTACTTCTCCAAGGGATCTTCCCAACCCAGGGATCAAACCCCAGTCTCTTGTATTGCAAGCGGATTCTTTGCTGTCTGAGTCACCAGGGAAGGCTTTCCTGTGTCTTAGCCATTGTAAATAATGCTACAGTAAACACTGGGGTGCATGATCTTTTTGAACTATAGTTTTCTCTGGATATATACCCAGGAGTGCGATCACCATATCATATGCTGGCTCTATTTTTAGTTTTTAAAGGAACTTCCATACTGTCCTCTATAGTGGTGTCACCAATTTACATTCCCAACAACAGTGTAGAAGGATTCCTTTTTCTTCACATGTTCGCCAGCATTTATTATTCATAGATATTTTGATGATGGCTGTTTGGACCAGTGTGAGGTGATACCTCACTGTGGTTTTGATTTTCATTTCTCTAATAATTAGCAATGATCATTGCTGTTTTCCAGGAGCACAGATTTCAGGTAAAGCATGAACTGAAAATTATGTCTTCCAGTTTCCAAAACTGTGAATTGCAAATTGTCCCCTTATCATGTAATGGTGAGTTTTCTCACCTTAATTTTTTATGTGATAAATTTCAATAGCTCTGCTTTCTGTTTTTCATTGTAACTATCTGAATTTTCCCTCCTGAATCTTCACTTTGAACTATTTTATTCCTTTAAGTTTTTCTGTGAATGACTTTTAGACTTTTTCAATGGGAAATTTTAACTCATTTATACATAGTGTTGGAGAAGGAAATGACAATCCACTCCAGTATTCTTGCCTGGGAAAACCCATGAGCAGAGGAGCCTGATAGGCTACAGTCCACAGGGTCACAAGAGTCAGATGCAACTGACAGATAAAACCTACCTACCTATACATAGCATAATAAATGATCTATTTTATTTATGCCAGCATTGCACATTTATGACTATATTTTTCCATTGTTTCCCATGTTTTTGCATAGGGTCATTTTTTTTCTTTCAATGAGTTTAATTTTTTTTCTAATTATTTAAAAGCATATTTTGCATTTCAGATTCTGGTTTCAGTAGAAATACTGGCAAAATTCCATTTCTTTGTCATTTGCTCTATTTTCTTTTCCCATGTAAACACCAGTTTTAAAAATTCTTTAAGGTTTTAAATCACCAGAACCTGTCTAGTTGATGGTCGGTATTTTCTTTTGGTTCATAATAAGGTCCTTTAAAACAGATAAATGCTAGTCTTCCTTCACTTGAACTTAAAAAAAAAAATCTTTAAAAATATTATTTTTATTCCAATTTTTGTTCACACAACAATAGTAATTACTGATATATTTGATATTTTATGTCTGTTATTAGTTTTCTGTACTTTTAATTCTCAGATTTTAAAATTCATAGTAGTGTTGTTATATATTATGGAAGTGCTATATATTATTTTTCTAATAAATCTAATTCAATTTTTTTGCAATGTAGTTATCATGGCTATAGTCTTGTTTTGCTGTCATTTTTGAGAAGATGATTCAGAATGGTTAGACTGACTTATTTTACTTTTATTTCTTTTTGGTCTTCATACTAAAAAATAGACATTTTATAACTCCAACTCAAAGAAAACAGTTTTCACGTGTCCTTTTACTTCCCCTTAGATTCAATGATGAAATAACTTAAAGCAGTTTACAGTGCTTTTTACTATAAGCAAGATAATTTATATCATGTACAAATACATAGATATATGTGTTTAGACAGACATATATCTACATAAATGGAAAAACTTGAATTAGCATATAAAATCTGCAAAGCTATTAGATATTCTTGTTCTATTTGCTTTAATCTTTTTTTTTTTTTTATAAAATGCTGTCATGACATAATACATCCATTTCAAGATTCAGTGTGTAGAGGTATCCTGCAGTTTAAAATGTACTGGATAAGATTACAGTGCACTGTTTTCAGCACTCTGACTAAGAAAGTGTATTTGTTAAAATGCCTGAGACCTGAGCTGGTGATGTTCACTCCTGTTAGGGACAAAAGGAGAAGGGGCTGCCACTAGCCTTCAGCTGAATCTCAAGAGGACCTTTAGGTCTCCCACTTTAATTAGTCCTCTCCCGTTATTGAGTTCCCTGGGTTTGAAGAGCATATAGATTGAGATGACGTAGAATCTACTCACATCCCCCTGTCTCCTTAATAACATTTTCTAGGTAAATTCCCATTAAGCTTTGCTCAGGGGAATCCTCTCAGAGTTTAAAGAAAGATATGAAGCTGCTCCTAAGTAGATTAGGTACACATAGAGGGATAAAACAAAAAGAAACTTCAAGCTTGGAATTCATTCTTTATCAGTGGAAATTCATAGACACTTTTAGCAGTTGTCAGGATTCATTAGGTTGTCAGATCAAATTGATGAAACTCAATCAGCATTATTTAAAATGAATTAGAAGAAAAGAGAAAATGCCAGACAGCATTACATATACATAGTATTGCTTCAGACGACAGTCATTGTGCGTGTGTGTGTGCACAGGCACGCACACGCATGTGGAGGCCTAATATCATGATGTAAAATGTCATTTTCATTCTAAATTGTGGTCATCAAAGTTTGAAGCTCCCGCCTTGTGAGATATGGTATAGAAACTTTAAGCCCAGCTTGCTACAGTTCAGTTCAGTTCAGTCGCTCAGTCGTGTCTGACACTTTGTGACCCCATGAATTGCAGAAGACCAGGCCTCCCTGTCCATCATCAATTCCCGGAGTTCATTCAGACTCATGTCCATCGGGTCAGTGATGCCACCCAGCCATCTCATTCTCTGTCGTCCCCTTCTCCTCCTGCCCTCAATCCCTCCCAGCAACAGTCTTTTCCAATGAGTCAACTCTTTACATGAGGTGGCCAAAGTACTGGAGTTTCAGCTTTAGCATCAGTCCTTCCAAAGAAAGCCCAGGGCTGATCTTCAGAATGGACTGGTTGGATCTTCTTGCAGTCCAAGGAACTCTCAAGAGTCTTCTCCCACACCACAGTTCAAAAGCATCAGTTCTTCAGCGTTCAGCTTTCTTCACAGTCCAACTATCACATCCATATATGACCACTGGAAAAACCATAGCCTTGACTAGATGGACTTTTGTTGGCAAAATAATGTCTCTGCTTTTCAATATGCTATCTAGGTTGGTCATAACTTTTCTTCCAAGGAGTAAGCGCCAGCTTGCTACAGAGAAATATTTATGATACTTATTTTCCCTGTCCCACAAAGGGAAAAAATCATCGCATAGCTAGAGCCAGGGGAATTCATATCTACATTTGGATATTTTCTTTAAAATCTTGCTTCTTCTATCATTTACATTTTGCTAAAGCATCATTCGTTTTCTTAGGTTTCTTCCCTAAATCTGACAGCTTAACCTTCAGTTTCAGTCTGTAGATCATCAGGCAACCCTTTATCTCCAGCTTCATAAAGTGCATCTTTTGTTTAACTTCATGGGAATCTCTAAGGAGATACTACAGAAAATTTCTCTCTCCCAAGCAACTATGTTCTTTTCCTCCTATTATGTTACCTCAGCTATTTTTTTTTTTTTGGTATTGATTTTTTCCCTTTGTTTTTTCCCCACTAACCCAGTCTTGAGCATAATGAGGTCTATCCCGTTACTCTGTTACCTACCAAATACTATAAGTAAATTTCCCTTGATTCCTTTAAACATTTACTTGGATGATGTTAGGTCTTTCATATAAGATAAAAAACTGGAGAGTTAATGGATGTAGGTCAGTGTAAGCACCTTAAAGATCGCAGTCTGAAGAGACCAGAAATAGAACTGTGGAAAAGTTACCACTTAAGAGGAAAAGGTGTATGTTGATATTATGCCATTATAGATCTGCTATTTAGCAGAAATTTACAAGAGCTTTGTAGAGTGGAAGTTATGTTTCCCTAACAATTTTTAAACCATTTTTTAATTTAAGTACAGTTAACTTGCAATGTTATGTTAGTTTCAGGTGTATAGCAGAGTGATTCAGTTATATATACGTATATATAATAGATACAGATATTTACATATATTAAAAAAATTGTTTCCTATTATAGGTTATTATACTATTGTAATGCTAGGTCCTTGTTGTTATTGTAGGTTCTTGTTGCCTAACAATTTTTTTTTCTCTTGAAAGCTTTTTTTCCCCCTGGTTTCTCTCCTGTTTTCAAATTTTAATATCTATTTTCACCAGTTCTCAGAGGAAGGAATTATATAATGTTAAAGCTAATATTTTCTGGAAATAATTATCATCCTTCCCTTCAATGTGTGTGTACTTATCTTTGAGTAAAATTTATCATAGTGCTCACAGTGTCCTGTTTACAAGAAATGTTGCTATCTGTGGCTTAATTAAAATAATTTTCCATTTTACTTCTTAGAACTTAAACCCATTAGGGCTTTGAGAGATAGCAAAATTGAATGCAATTTGTGTCAGGCAGTCTGCTAAGTATTTTATGTACATGTGACAAAAACTGTCATCTATCCACATCCTCCTTTTCTCATTCTTAAGCACACAAATTATATCTCTTAGTATTTCCTGGAGGTGAGTACAGTCATGTGACTATGAACTTAACAGATGTAATTCACCATTGTGGGCCTTGCTAACAAAACCTACTGTGTGCAATTCTTCTTTTCCTTTCTCTCTCTGTTTGTTCTCTTACTGACTTAGCTATGGTGAGTCTAGTTCTCTGATGATGGAGAGACATTCACTAAACCTTAATATCTAAGAATTTTGTATAAATAGGAAATAATGTTCTAGTCTGTTATGCCACTGAAATGGGACCTTATCATTTAAGTAGCATAATCTGTTCCCTGTCTCATTTACTTTTTATGACAATATTGATGACTAGGTCTTATTGTATTCATTTTACCATGAGGAACCTGATTTTTAAGAGAGAAGTGCAAACATCTCTATTTCAAACCCAGTTTGCTCACTGCAAAATTTGTGTTCAAATCTGTCTCATTTTATAAGACAGCTGTTTATAACCAGATTATTGAGGAGTATCAATTTAGGAAAGTAGAAATATGAAATGGCTTCATTTCCCCCCCATGAACACCAATACTTGTGCTCTATTAAATCTATATTTCTCTGCAAGTTATTGGAAAAGTATGACAGCATCTTATCCTAATTCTATATCTTTTAAAATAGCATCGGGTATTAAAGCAGACTTTTATTTCTAAGCATTTATTCTTCTCATTGGGAAAATTCAAAATTAATCAACTGAAAATGATCATCCTATGCTCCTTTCACTGCAGTCTAGCTGTGTGGATGGTTTCAAGTGAAGAGGAACATTGGCATTACCTAGCATAGTTTATGGAGAAGGCAATGGCACCCCACTCCAGCACTCTTGCCTGGAAAATTCCATGGATGGAGGAGCCTGGTAGGCTGCAGTCCATGGGGTCATAAAGCGTCAGACACGACTAAGTGACTTCCCTTTCACTTTTCACTTTCATGCATTGGAGAAGGAAATGGCAACCCACTCCAGTGTTCTTGCCTGGAGAATCCCAGGGACGGGGGAGCCTGATGGGCTGCCATCTATGGGGTCGCACAGAGTCAGACACGACTGAAGTGACTTAGCAGCAGCAGCAGCAGCAGCATACTTTAACCATGTTTCAGGAGAGATACTGCCTAGGTTAGACCACCACCTCTAGCAGGTACTGGCAGTGTGACCATAGACAAGTTATGTCATTTCTCTGTGCCTCACTACTTCTATCTGTAAATAATTACAATTCGATTTCAATAGGTGGGTTTGTCTGTGTGTGTGTGTATGTGTACAAAGATTAAATGTACTATGTACTGAATGAATCACAATACAAAGCCTCAATAACTGTTGGAGTCTCAAAATTCATGAGTTTGCTTTGGTTAGTGGCATTGCATCACATTCCTCCATGTCACCATCATGTTGCTCCCCTGCTGTGTTCATTCAAGACAAGGTTGTGGCCACCAGTTGTGTTATTCTCCATGTAAGCCCCTAGACCTATGGTTTCATGAGGGATTCAGTTTGTATGTCACTTAGGGACTGCTCACTTACAATGAAGTGATCTGGACTGTCCTGCTCTCACTGTCCCTAACATCATTCTAGGATGCTTTCCTCTACTGCTCAATACCAGATGGAATATGGTCACTCCTCCCCGACTAGTAGAGGGAAAAATGTGTGCAGTTCTGCAAAGTTAATTTTCCCTGAGTCCTTGACCCAAGACTTTGTAGAAAGAATCTTGCCTCTTCTAAAGGAATGTAAGGAAACAGGATGACCTGTCTGTGCTTACTTTGGTAAGCTTTCGTGTTGTGTGTGCTTAATCACTCAGTTGTGTCCAACTTCTTGCGATCCCATGGACCATTACCCACCAGGCTGCTCTGTCCATGGGATTTCCCAGGCAAGAAGACTGGAGTGGGTAGCCATTCCCTTCTGCAAGGGATCTTCCTGACCCTGGGATTGAATTCTGTTCTCCTGTATTGCAGAAGGTTTCTTTAAGCTGCCAGAGAAGGCTGGTCAGCTTTCTCTCCACTCCAAAATCTCTTTATGTCTTCATGTGTTCCTCTTGCTTATAACAAAAGGAATGACACAATTACAGGGAATGTATAAACTCTAATGACAGTTGTTCTGTTTGCAGTTGGTGTGTGGAAAACTGAATGTGTTTTATTCATCACTGTGGAGTTCAATAGTCAATTTCAGGAAGCAAGATCCAACTCAGGACTAACACTACCTGGTTGCATTTTAATTAAATGGCTTGGTCAAGTCAGAGTCATGGACTTAGCTTGTGACATGTTGTTTTTGCTTAGTTGTTTGTTTAGCCATGTCCTGATTCTTTTGTAACACCACGAAGAGTAGCCCATGAGGCTCCTCTGTCTATGGGATTTCCAAGGCAAGAATACTGGAGTGGGTTGCCATTTCCTTCTCTAGGAGATCTTCCCAACCCTGGGACTGGACTTGTGTCTTCTGCATTGCAGGCAAATTCTTTATGGCTGACCCACTGAGGACACCCAGCTTATGACACAGTGAAGCATCTCTGGACTCTCACTGCAGTATTCTTTTTAGAACTTTATGAGTGCCTCTAGAAAGGTTTTGAAAAGAAACAAATAAGAAAGTCAACATATATATATGCTACTTATTCACTTCTTTCCTGTCTGACTCTGTGTAACCCTATGTTGTGCAGCCAGCCAGGCTCCTCTGTCCATGGGATTCTCTAGGCAACAGTAATGGACTGGGTTGCCATGCCCTCATCCAGGGGATCTTCCCAACCCAGGGATCGAACCTGGGTCTCTGGCATCACAGAAAGATTCTTTACCCACTGAGCCACCAGGGAATCCCATATATGTGTGTAATATGCACATATGTGTGTACATGTGTGTATATGCACATATATGTGTGTATATGCACATATATGTATATATATTTTTTTTAAGAAAAAATAAATCTTTACCTCCAGTTCACTTTACAGGGACGAGAAAAGATTCCTTCAGGTAAATGAGGACCATGAAGAAACAAGGTTTTTTTCACCATGCCAGAAGAAGAAATAAAGGCAAGAGAAAGCTAATGTCACTATAGCTACGATGCTTTTCATTAGCTTGAGAGCACATTTTCAATCTGATAAATATCAAGATCAGGTCATTTTTCTATAATAGAGCTTAATACAGATTTCAGCATCACAACATCCACATACTTAATGTTTATTTATGAGAACAGTTTCAGAGGATGGTCTTTTCTAGCCTCTTAGTTGTCTCTGTTAAATGTCAACTTGGGTTTAAAGCTGCCATTGTGGGAGAGCCCTAGAGGAGCCAAATTCCTTTTCTCTAGACATTGTAATACTGGAGCTTTCACTACGACTCACAAATGCAGCACCCACATATCTGAAATTTAGATCCATAAAGGGCAATCTAAAGTTAGGGTGCAGAAACATGCTTTCAATTCACATTCCTTTACAACACAACTATACATAATACAATGAGCTAGTGGTTTAGTGGAAGAATGGTTTTATTCTTTTATAAATGAGAATTTGAAATCAAAGAAAATATTTTTCTTGTGAAATTTGTATAAATGTCTCAAAATGAAAACAAAGTAATAAAACACATTTCTTCCAGCCGAATTATGACTGCATGTCTGTGAGTTTTTGTTTTTGTCTCTATTCCCAGACCCAGTCTCCAAAAGATTAGAGATTATTTTGAGGGAAGTTAAACTATATAACTGCAGTTATCTTTACAACTTTGATTTATGATTTAAGTTTTGTTTTGTGAAAATTTGTTCCTCTAAAGTTTGGGAACCATTCAACCTTTCATTCTTTTCTCCTTTGTCTCTCCTTTTTTCTCAAACTACCTTTCAGAGGTACCAAATATACTTGGTAGATTCTAATTTTAAAATAGAATAATTAAAATAGTCTTATTTCAGTGGGTTTTCCATATTTCCATTAATTTTGATAAAACTAGTATTTATTTATATTAGTTGAGGGTTGAAAATT
Source organism: Neotragus pygmaeus (assembly GCA_006410875.1). NCBI lineage: Eukaryota > Metazoa > Chordata > Mammalia > Artiodactyla > Bovidae > Neotragus > Neotragus pygmaeus. The sequence goes on from SJYV01055738.1 coordinate 739,941, forward strand.
AAAATTTATTTTGTGGAGAATTTTAAGGAAATCACCTTTGAGGAAAGGAGAAAAAGTAAATGTGAGTTGGTAATGAAATGAAGGTGTTTTCTTTGGTTGTGCAATTTGGTATTTAGAAATCACCTTGAGTAAGAAAAAAAACAAACAAACAATGAGAGCGATAAGGAAGACATGTTCAATATATCATCTTGTGATAATAATCAGTGAGCCAATGAGTACAAATAAACAAACCAAATACAGTACTCTCAATTGAACACCATTTACTTTACTACAAAGTATGCTATTACTGTTTATGGGAGGCATCAAATAATCTCTTTAAATGATATCTTCAAAAAATTTATGTGCATGAAGTTTCATGCATTTTTTTTTTAAACTAAGAACCTATAAACATATGACTGGGTAGCTGCCAAAAGCCAAATAATATCTCTGCAATGAGTTACTATAAAGGAAAGATGTCAGGTGCATCTCATATTTTGCATTTGTTTTCACAAATCTGGTTATTCAAAATCCTTCAGTGACTTCCCATTGCTCAGAACAAAAATCCCAAATCTTGGATACATACAAAAGGTCCTATCCAGCCTAGTCCCTGTGTCCCTTCATCTCCAGGTGTACATTGTGTTGTTTTTCTCCTTAGTCTCTTCCTGGTTCCTACCATGGCCCCAGTTTTGCAGCTCCTGAAATGCACCAGTTTCCACCTCAGGGTCTTCAAATATACATCACGGATATCCTTTCCTCTACCAGTTACACCTTCCTCTTCACTATTTCCTCCATCATCCACCTCTCTATTTGCTCCTAACACAGCCTTCAATTTCAGTCAAAGATGATGGTTTTGGTAAGACCCTGTGTGAACTCCACCCCAAATTTAAGTTAGATCTTCCCAGAAATATTCTTTTAGCCTTCTACATTTCATAAGATATCACATAATTGTATATTTATGCATAATAGTATGCACTTAAAGTATTATTGGCTACTAGGGAGTAAATCCCTTGATGGCAGGAATTCTGTTTCTTTTGTTGATCAATTTTTCATTAAATGCTAAACCTAATAATGAATACAGAAAAAGGAGTCTATGTTTGCATTAACTAAGAAATAATTGAAATACATGAACCATTTAAATGATAATTTAGAAACACCCTGAAACCCTGGAATTTGTGAAGATCTAGATAACAAAGGGAGCAGTTGAATCTCTAGATGTGGTAGAGCTAAAGATATTTGGTCAGAAACAATTATCAGCTTGGAGGAGGAAGGCTCTCATTGTGTGTATGAGATATCTGCCTTCTGAACTTTCATCTTTCAGGTTACATTCCTGGGAAAGATAATTCTTTTAAAATATTGCTCTTAGTGGAATGCAGGCTGAAATGTGTCAGGACCTTCTCAAGGAATAAAGGGTAGGCAGTTTATTTTTTGAAAATTTAGGGCAAGGTGGCCTTTCTTTTTTAATAGAAGAAGGGGAAGAAGAGGGAAGAGGGGGAGGGAGGGAAGGGAGCAGGGAAGAAAAGGAAAAACAAAATCAGGCTCTTTCCTAGAACAAAGAGATTGAATCAAATCCTATGCTTCCTCTGCACTTTGTGCCACATCTTCATACATGCTCTACACTATAATTTATGTTTAAATATCTTTTCTCTACTAAGTTCTAAGCTCTTTTGAGGATAAGATTATATATACTTATATATGTGTGTGTGTGTGTATATATATATATATATCAGTTCAGTCACTCAGTCATGTCCGATTCTTTGAGACCCCATGAACTGCAGCACACCAGGCCTCCCTGTCCATCACCAACTCCCGGAGTTTACCCAAACTCATGTCCATCGAGTCGGAGATGCCATCCAGCCATCTCATCCTCTGTCATCCCCTTCTCCTCCTGTCCCCAATCCCTCCCAGCATCAGGGTCTTTTCCATTGAGTTAACTCTTCGCATGAGATGGCCAAAGTATATTGGAGTTTCAGCTTTAGCATCAGTCCTTCCAATGAACACCAGGACTGATCTCTTTTAGGATGGACTGGTTGGATCTCCTTGCAGTCCAATGGACTCTCAAGAGTCTTCTCCAACACCACAGTTGAAAAGCATCAAAAAATGGGACAAAGAACTAAATAGGCAATTCTCCAAAGAAGACATATGGATGACTAACAAACACATGAAAAGATGCTCAACATCACTCATTATCAGAGAAATGCAAATCAAGACCACAATGAGGTATCATTTCACACCAGTCAGAATGGCTGTGATTCAAAAGCCTGCAAGCAATAAATGTTGGAGAGGGTGTGGAGAAAAGGGAACCCTCTTACGCTGTTGGTGGGAATGAAAACTAGTACAGCCACTATGGAAAACAGTGTGGAGATTCCTTAAAAATTTGCAAATAGAACTGCCATATGACCCAGCAATCCCACTGCTGGACATACACACCGAGGAAACCAGAATTGAAAGAGACACATGTATCCCAATGTTCATTGCAGCACTGTTTATAATAGCCAGGACATGGAAACAACCTAGATGTCCAACAGCAGATGAATGGATACGAAAGCAGTGGTACATATACACAATGGAGTATTACTCAGCCATTAAAAAGAATACATTTGAATCAGTTCTAATGAGGTGGATGAAACTGGAGCCTATTATACAGAGTGAAGTAAGCCAGAAAGAAAAACACCAATACAGTATACTGACACATATATATGGAATTTAGAAAGATAGTAATGATGACCCTGTATGTGAGACAACAAAAAAGACACAGACATCTAGAACGGACTTTTGGCCTCTGATGGAGAGGTAGAGGGCGGGATGATTTGGGAGAATGGCACTGAAGCATGTATACTATCATGTAAGAAACGAGGCGCCGGTCTATGTTCAATGCAGGATGCAGGATGCTAGGGGCTGGTGCACGGGGATGATCCAGAGAGACAATGTGGTGTGGGAGGTGGGAGGGGGATTCAGAATTGAGAGCTCGTGTACACCTGTGGTGGATTCATGTCAATGTATGCTAAAACCAATACAGTATTGTAAAGTAGAATAAAGTAAAAACATAAAAATAAATAAAAATAAAGTCATGAAACATAGGGGGGAAAAAAAAACAAAAGCATCAATTCTTCGGCGTTCAGCTTTCTTCACAGTCCAACTCTCACATCCACACATGACCACTGGAAAAACCATAGCCTCAACTAGACGAACGTTTGTTGGCCAAGTATTGTCTCTTCTTTTGAGTATGCTATCTAGATTGGTCATAACTTTCCTTTCAAGGAGTAAGTGTCTTTTAATTTTATGGCTGCAATCACCATCTGCAGTGATTTTGGAGCCCACAAAAATAAAGTCTGACACTGTTTCCACTGTTTCCCCATCTATTTCCCATGAAGTGATGGGACTGGATGCCATGATCTTCATTTTCTGAATGTTGAGCTTTAAGCCAACTTTTTCACTTTCATCAAGAGGCTTTTTAGTTCCTCTTCACTTTCTGCCATAAGAGTGGTGTCATCTGCATCTCTGAGGTTATTGATATTTCTCCCAGAAATCTTGATTCCAGCTTGTGCTTCTTCCAGTCCGGCGTTTCTCATGATGTACTCTGCATATAAGTTAAATAAGCAATATTTATTGTGACAATATACAGCCTTGACATACTTCTTTCCCTATTTGGAACCAGTCTGTTGTTCCATGTCCATTTATATGTGTGTATAGATACATTGATGAATTCACTAACTTAGATAAGAGCTGTACAAACTTTTCTCAAGAATCTAATGTTCAGGAAAAGGTATATTTTACTGTTCAAACAACTGCATCCCTTCCTCCCCTCATTTTAGTTGAAACTAAATTATTAAAAGACAGTATTTACTCTGATATTATATTTACTCTTTGGTGGCTTCCCTGTGGCTTAGCTGGTAGAGAATCCCCCTGCAATGTGGAGATCTGGGTTTGATCCCTGGGTTGAGAAGTTCATCTGGAGAAGGAAAAGGCTACCCACTCCTGTATTCTGGCCTGGGGAATTCCATGGACTTATAGTCCATGGGATCACAAAGAGTCGGACATGAGTAGGCAACTTTCATTCACTCATTCAGACAATATTTTATTTTCTAATCCATTTTATTTTATTTCAATTTTTGAAATCCATTATTTATCATGTGCTGTGATATGCTTAGTTGCTCAATTGTGTATGACTCTTTGCTACCTTATGGACTATAGCCTGCCAGGCTCCTCTGTCCGTGGGATTCTCCAGGCAAGAATACTCCAGTGAGTTGCCATGCTTTCCTCCAGGGGATCTTCTCAACCTAAGGATTGAACTCAGGTCTCCTATATTGCAGGAGGATTCTGTATTCTCTGAGCCACAAGGGAAGACCAAGAGTACTGGAATGGATAACTTATCCCTTTTCCAAGGGGTCTTCCCAACCCAGGAATCTAACTGGGGTCTCCTGCATTGCAGGTAGATTCTTTACCAGCTAAGCTACCAGGGAAACCCCATTATATATTGTAGATCACCCCAGTTGACTTCATCATGAGCCATGTCTACCTATCCTCAATGATTAAACACAGATTGGCCCACACTAAATATGATTTTTAAAAAAATGAATGGCTGTAGATCTATTGCTTAGAAATACTATATGGTATTTCATACCTGGATATTGAATGAACATGTTGAGAAAGTCTCTTAGATTTTGAAAAAGAGGCCTGGGAAAACTCTATATTTTGAGTTTTCTGGTATAATATAAATAAATAAATGTCAAATAAAGTCATAAAATTTTAGAAAGTTGAAATGTTTACATTGAATTCCTGAACATTTAACATTAAAGTTAAAATGAAATAAAATGATGCAATTTATATCATTAGAGGATTTATAAGATCAATAATGCAACTGCAGACATTATGGTCCACTATTGAGACACAGCATGAGTTTAAAGCTGTTTGATACACATCTGAGTACAGTATTTTTGGCAAAAATTTCCAAATTAAACTGTGAGATCATTCAAGAATACAAGGTACCCTTCACTTGTTTGGTTTTCTTTAATTATCACAAAACAAAATTCAGTGCCATTAACTTCTAACTTTAGGAAGAAACTTCTCAATTGAGGAATAGCTTAGAAAATGTTTTTGCTGTTAATAAAATGCAAATTGAAAGTAGTATNATATTTATTGTGACAATATACAGCCTTGACATACTTCTTTCCCTATTTGGAACCAGTCTGTTGTTCCATGTCCATTTATATGTGTGTATAGATACATTGATGAATTCACTAACTTAGATAAGAGCTGTACAAACTTTTCTCAAGAATCTAATGTTCAGGAAAAGGTATATTTTACTGTTCAAACAACTGCATCCCTTCCTCCCCTCATTTTAGTTGAAACTAAATTATTAAAAGACAGTATTTACTCTGATATTATATTTACTCTTTGGTGGCTTCCCTGTGGCTTAGCTGGTAGAGAATCCCCCTGCAATGTGGAGATCTGGGTTTGATCCCTGGGTTGAGAAGTTCATCTGGAGAAGGAAAAGGCTACCCACTCCTGTATTCTGGCCTGGGGAATTCCATGGACTTATAGTCCATGGGATCACAAAGAGTCGGACATGAGTAGGCAACTTTCATTCACTCATTCAGACAATATTTTATTTTCTAATCCATTTTATTTTATTTCAATTTTTGAAATCCATTATTTATCATGTGCTGTGATATGCTTAGTTGCTCAATTGTGTATGACTCTTTGCTACCTTATGGACTATAGCCTGCCAGGCTCCTCTGTCCGTGGGATTCTCCAGGCAAGAATACTCCAGTGAGTTGCCATGCTTTCCTCCAGGGGATCTTCTCAACCTAAGGATTGAACTCAGGTCTCCTATATTGCAGGAGGATTCTGTATTCTCTGAGCCACAAGGGAAGACCAAGAGTACTGGAATGGATAACTTATCCCTTTTCCAAGGGGTCTTCCCAACCCAGGAATCTAACTGGGGTCTCCTGCATTGCAGGTAGATTCTTTACCAGCTAAGCTACCAGGGAAACCCCATTATATATTGTAGATCACCCCAGTTGACTTCATCATGAGCCATGTCTACCTATCCTCAATGATTAAACACAGATTGGCCCACACTAAATATGATTTTTAAAAAAATGAATGGCTGTAGATCTATTGCTTAGAAATACTATATGGTATTTCATACCTGGATATTGAATGAACATGTTGAGAAAGTCTCTTAGATTTTGAAAAAGAGGCCTGGGAAAACTCTATATTTTGAGTTTTCTGGTATAATATAAATAAATAAATGTCAAATAAAGTCATAAAATTTTAGAAAGTTGAAATGTTTACATTGAATTCCTGAACATTTAACATTAAAGTTAAAATGAAATAAAATGATGCAATTTATATCATTAGAGGATTTATAAGATCAATAATGCAACTGCAGACATTATGGTCCACTATTGAGACACAGCATGAGTTTAAAGCTGTTTGATACACATCTGAGTACAGTATTTTTGGCAAAAATTTCCAAATTAAACTGTGAGNAATGATGCAATTTATATCATTAGAGGATTTATAAGATCAATAATGCAACTGCAGACATTATGGTCCACTATTGAGACACAGCATGAGTTTAAAGCTGTTTGATACACATCTGAGTACAGTATTTTTGGCAAAAATTTCCAAATTAAACTGTGAGATCATTCAAGAATACAAGGTACCCTTCACTTGTTTGGTTTTCTTTAATTATCACAAAACAAAATTCAGTGCCATTAACTTCTAACTTTAGGAAGAAACTTCTCAATTGAGGAATAGCTTAGAAAATGTTTTTGCTGTTAATAAAATGCAAATTGAAAGTAGTATCATCAGAGAAATGCAAATCAAAACCACAATGAGGTACCATTTCACACCAGTCAGAATGGCCGCGATCCAAAAGTCTGCAAGCAATAAATGCTGGAGGGGGTGTGGAGAAAGGGGAACCCTCTTACACTGTTGGTGGGAATGTAAACTAGTACAGCCACTGTGGAAANCCTCCTTAACCCCAGCTCCTGATCTCTGCAGCCATAAGACTCAACCAAACAGTGGCAGATAGAAAGACAGCAACTGCACAAATGTTCAGTGGAAGCAGCCACTATTTGATTCCAACTCAGGTACCATTAAAACCATGAAACTTGAGCAAGTTACTTGGTTTCCATGAATTTCAAATTTCTCCATAAAGTAGGGAATAGAGTGCTGCAGAGTTTTAAAATTTATAGGTTCTTCATCATTTTTTTTTCTTTTTGTTGTTGTTCAGTCACACAGTTGTGTCTGACTCTTTGTGACCCCATGGACTGCAGCACACCTGTCTTCTCTGTCCTTCACCATCTCTTGGAGTTTGCTCAAACTCATGTCCATTGAGTCACTGACGCCATCCAACCATCTCATCCTCTGTCATCCCCTTCTCCTTCCGCCTTCAGTCTTTCCCAGCATCAGGGTCTCTTCCAATGAGTCAGCTTTTCACATCAGGTAGCCAAAATATTGGAGCTTCAGCTTCAGCATCATTTTTAGAAGGAGCCTTTCTGTGTATGTGGTCAGGAAGGTCTCCTNTTCTCCTTCCGCCTTCAGTCTTTCCCAGCATCAGGGTCTCTTCCAATGAGTCAGCTTTTCACATCAGGTAGCCAAAATATTGGAGCTTCAGCTTCAGCATCATTTTTAGAAGGAGCCTTTCTGTGTATGTGGTCAGGAAGGTCTCCTGACTTTGAGGATGAGAAATATGAGGTCTGGCAGGTTTGCCCATCCTCCTCCTTTTTTTTGGCCTGCTTTGGTGCTAGTGGTAGAGAACCTGCCTGCCAATGCAGAAGATGTGAGAGATGTGAATTCGATCCCTGGGTTGGAAAGATCTCCTGAAGGACGGCATGGCAACCCACTTCAATATTCTTGCCTGGAGAATCCCTTGGATGGAGACTGGTGGACTACCTTCTCTGTGTGTGTGCATAGTCAGTTGCTTTAGTCCTGTCCAACTGTTTGCAACTGTATGGACTGAAGCCCACCATGCTCCTCTGTTCATGGGATTCTCTAACCAAGGATACCGGAACGGGTTGCCACGCCCTCTTCCAGGGTATCTTCCCAATCCAGGGATCAAACCCGCATATCCTGCATTGCAGGTAGATTCTTTACCCACTGAGACACCTAGAAAGCCTCACAAAGAGTTGTGTATGACTGAAGTGACTTAACACACATGCATTTTCTTCTTGGAGTTTCTGTCCACAAGGAATGCATCTCTAGTTGCTTTACTCTAGGGGTGGAGGAGGAGGGGCCATCCACCTCCTGCCTCATTCCATCTTTCAAATACTCATTACACTTTACTGAAAATGCAGTATCATTCTTGTCAGAGAAGGCAATGGCACCTCACTCAAGTACGCTTGCCTGGAAAATCCCATGGATGGAGGAATCTGGTAGGCTGCAGTCCATGAGGTCACTAAGAGTCAGAAACGGCTGAGCAACTTCACTTTCACTTTTTACTTTCATGCATTGGAGAAAGAAATGTCAATCCACTCCAGTATTCTTGCCTGGAGAATCCCAGGGATGGGGAAGCCTGGTGGGCTGCCATCTATGGGGTGTCACAGAGTTGGATATGACTGAAGCGACTTAGCAGCAGCAGCAGCATCATTCTTGTGCCTTCATTCTGGATATGATCTCTGATTTGAATTTTCTCTCCTCTCTTGAATGGCTTCACAACTACTCATCCTGTAAGGCCGGAATTCCTTTACCCTTTCTGTGCAGAATTAAATGCTCTCTATTCTGCTCCCAAACAGGATGGCCCTCTGACAGCTCATCCATTGCTTAATTAAAGTGACTTGGTTGAATTTTTATTTTTCTTTTCTGGATAAATTATCTTCTTTGCACAGTAGCCATGTCTGGGTTTCCCTGGTGGCTCAGATGGTAAAGAATCTGCCTGCAATGCAGGAGACCTGGTTTCAATCCCTGATTCAGGAAGCTCCCCTGGAGAATAGAATGGCAACTCATTCCAGTAGTCTTGCCTAGAGAATCCCATGGACAGAGGGGCCTAGCAGGCTACAGTCCATAGAGTGAAGAGCTGGACATGACTGAGCAATCAACACTTTTACATTCATCCAAGAAACCAATATATCATCTAACATAGTTCCTGGAGCATGGCAACTATTTAAAAAGTGACAGTTTGGTGTCTGAATATGAGATATCCACTGTCATGCTGGGTAAGGACTAATGAAAATAATTTCATAATGGACTTGTTTTCTCTATATTTTAATTTCACTATCTAACTAAAATGCCTAGAATTATTTTTTCCAGTTTAAATATTTAACAGTTATTTGAGGAATACAAATGATTGCACATGAATAAGCTGAGTGATATAAAAGTATTATTTTCCAATTTTTCTATCTGCATCACTTCTAGAGCACTATACCATTAAGAAAGACATGCTTGTATGTCTTGGATAATTCCTTCATGAAATTAAGTGAGAATAGCAAATGCTGGCTTTGACAATTGTTGATTCTCAGAATTCAAATTTATCTCCAGATCTGTGTTTTATTACAATCTTATAATTTTCCTAAAACTCCACACTGTTTCTTAAAATCATCAGATCTTCTATTAAAACCAATTTTAAACTTCAAAGGAACTCTCTTTCATCTCAGTCAACATCTGGAAGCCTTCTACCCCCCTGAAATGTATTATTTGTTTGTCAAGATGGAGAGAATTTAAAATACACTGCTATATTACAGACCAATAAATTATTTGGACAAAAAAGTAAAAAATTCCTTGAGAGAGAAAACATTATTATATGATTCTATTTTACAAAATTATAAAAGGAAATTCACACTAAAAATGACATTTAAAATCCATCTCCAAAAGTTTTTTTTTTAAAGCAAATTTATTTGAGAATGAGAAATCCTGACATTAAGAGAATGTATTAAAACATCATTTACTATGGAGCAGGACACCACAGTTTGCCAAAACTCAGGCTTCAGCTGTTTGCAGTGAGGTCTGGTTGCGGCACTATAATAATGATTTGTCTTTATTTATGCACCTACTCATTGTCTTTGTAGTCAGGTAATAGCTGCAAATCAAATGGCATATTCTCATTCCTTGTCACATATCCTGCTCCTTACACATTAGGATAAACAGATGTAGCTTCACCAAAGCTATTGTTGGCAATACACCACTTTTAGTGACCATAAATCTTTCCATTAATGATATTAAGGGACAGAATTGGTCTTTTGTACTTTCCTCTCCCTCTGCTCTATTTTAAGGTGATGCTTTTTTAAACAAATACTTAAATAGTGCAAGGTATTACATGGTATGGAATAAGCTTGATCCATTACTATGTTGTGAGGTTGGGACTGAGAAAAATAAAAGGAAAGAATGTGATTGGTATAGGAAGGAAAAAAAAAAATCTTTGTAAAACACAAGCAAGCTATCAAAAGGCAGAAAGCCTTTACATGTTCCTACATTTATTAAAAAGTGACCCTGTTGAACTCAGTCTGAATTGTATTAAAATGCTAACAGAGAGATGAGAAAGAAGAGTCCACCAAAAGATTTTTCCATCAATGGTGATGTGTTCTGTTTATTCCACCTTAGATGAAAAAGAATAAGGGGTTCAGAGATTTGCGGCTTGTCATTTCAATAGCAAATAAACACCTACATAATAATACCTCTGAGGATGTTGTTGGAAATTTATTTTTCATAAGTTCTCATGCCACGAGGAGGAAAATATGTTGGTTTACCTTGATAAATGGCATTTAAACCTCTTAATATCTCTTCTATGTAAGAAAACAAGAGAGAAATTGCTATTTTGTAAGGTTTGATTCCATATAAAAGGTAATGGAAAGGGGGAATGGGATGAATTGGAAGATGGAGATTGACATATATACACTACTATGTACAAAACAGAGAACTAATGAGAACTTTCTGTAGAGCAATAAGAAATACTCAATGCTCTGTGGTGACCTAAATGGGAAGGAAGTCCAACCAAGAGGGGATATACATATATGGAAAGCTGATTCACTTTGCTGGATAAAAGTTAACAGAATAACTCCAATACAAATTAATTTAAAAAATTTCCTAAGCAAAATAAAAAGTAATGAAAATATATGTAAGAACATTGATTTACTTCAGACAACATCCATGCTTTTCAAAGAAGGCATCAGGATTGGTTTTGCAATTTTTCTCCCTTCCTCCCCTGTTTCTCCTCCTCCTTCATTTCCTTCCTCTCTCTCTCTCTCTCTTTTTTTTTCTTTTTAGGAGAAACTCATTTTTACAAAAGATTGAAGAACATGTAATCTAGGGCTTTAAAAGAGTAAACGTTAACCAAAAAATTTTAAAGACGCTGAACCCATCCACTTATATGTTGTTGTCTTTCCTTTGATTTGCTCTCCCGGAAATCCTTCCATAGTTCCTATTCATCATTCAAGTTCAGCAGAAGAACTCTCCAAGGACTTGGGAACATGATTCTGCTCTGAGCACTCAGCATCCTTGGCTCATTCCCAGTAAAATGCCTCATACATGAGAATTTTGATTCCCTATTGTGTCAACATCTTCCCTCAGTGACAGGCTGGGAGCTGAGGACAGAACTATGAGAAGCATTTGCATTTAAGATGAGGAGTGTAGTAAAGAAGAAATAGAGATGACAGAGAAGGACTAGGGATGTCCTGTGCCATGGAACCAAAGGACTAAAAAGTTGAAAGAAGAGTCTGAAAGCAAAGAACCACCACTGAATATCACAGGAAACCACTGGTTCCTTGAGAACAATTTCCCTCTGATGAACTGTGGAGAAAAATACTGCAAATTTCTAAAGGTAAGTGAAGGAAAGAGGAATTAGGTGTGAGAACATAATATTCTACAACAATATTTGGTGATGAAAGGAGCACAGTGTGCTAGCTGAAGGAAGACATGTTTATAAGGAATGGCAAGAACAATTTCTCTAGGGAATGGACACAACATGCATGAAAGATGGGGAAGGGACCGGTTAAAGGAGCTAAGGCATCTATCAAAAGGGAAAGATATCCAAGGATAAAGGTAGGAGTGCTGGATTTGGCAAGAAAGAATGAAATTTGTTTCTCAGATTTGTGAGTTGACAAAAAGAGGTCTTACAGCAGAGACAGCTGAGTGGCAGAGGAAGGTCAATGTTCTCACACAGTTCTATCAGTAACCAATTTTTGTGTGCTGAGAATAAGAACATGAAGGATGGGCATGAAGATTTGAGATGAGGATGGTGAAAGTTTGGAAGCGTCTTTTTGGGGGATTCTGAGAGGCAGTTAGTAAGTAATCCATAAGCCACACAAACTAACCAAGTTTAGAAAGTAAGTATTTGCCATCTATTAGATTAGCAGAATTTCTGCAAATTTCTAGCAATAACAGGTGACTTAGGAGAGAGAATTGAATACAGAAAGTGAGGACTTCCCAGAGCTGGCAATTAGCAATGATTTGGGGTTTTGAACAAAATCTGGGGTAGAGTGAACAAAATCTTCTGTATACTCTAGAGGCTGGGTGAGGTACCATGCTGCTTATAGCCTGAAATGGCCTGGATCTCACATTCTCATGTCTCATACCAGGTATGAATCTAGACCTGTTGTGTTTGATAAAGATTTCCCTGGCCCCATGGTAGATTCACTAATTCAGTGAGAATGAAGTGCAACCAGGTTTCTGCATTGTAATGAATCCCCCAGGTAATTCTGACACAGGTGCTGTGAATCACATATTGAGAAATAGTGCTCTAATCACACATTGAGAAATATTGGCTGGATCTTCTAGGGAGTAAGTCAAAGGACTGCAGGTCACAGTGATAATAAGCAAGTCGGTGGCAACCAGAAAGAGCCTAAGTTAAAAGGAAGGAGTTTTAAAAGAGAGGTTAATTTTAAAGAGTGAGCATTGAAAATGGAACTCTTTTAAAAAGTTTATTATATTTTAGAAGAGAGAGAAAGACTTTCTTTTGCCTACCCTTCTGCCTTGCTTGTGACAATCCAAAAGGGATTTGTTGATATTTGGAAAGAATTCAGGACTGTAAATAAGCCACATTTAGCAGTGTTTGAAGCTATATTGCATTAAACATTCAAGCACATAGTTATACCATTATTCTTCTTTCTCCTTCCACATTATTGACAAAGAAATGAGAGACTTCAGACCTATTAAAAGTTTTATCAAGAAGACCTGGATGTGGAAAGAGGTGTTATTCACTTAATAGAGCTGCTGTGATATTTTCATTTATCATTACTTTTGTATGTTGTTTTTCCTTGAGAAGTGCATTTAAAAGGAAAATTCTAAATTTGAGCTTTCCTTGATGTTCCAACAAAGTTCCATTTATTAAAATACCAAACTACATCAGACACCTCTATCAGAGGTCAAGGACTTACAAAAAGACATAAGTTTCCCACTGAGAGAGTCAATTCCTAGGCAGGTTGATAAGAAGTCCGGGGCCTCTGAGAAGGAGAAAGGGGTCTGGCACTCTAGAAGGGGAGATAGGGGTCTGGAATTCTCAAGGAGGAGTAAAGTACAAACATTTTTTTTTCCCTTTGCATTCCTTAACCTTAGTCACATAAAACACTTTTTTAAAAACTGATAATTACCTAACCAAACTCAGTTCAAACTCTGTACTAAGGATTATACAACAACAATGTATCCTGCTTGAGGACAGTTTCCTCTTCCTGAAAGTTCAGTTCAGTTTAATTCAGTCATTCAGTTGTGTCTGACTCTTTGTGACTCCATGGACCACAGCAACCCGGGCCTTCCTGTCCATCACCAACTCCCAGAGTCTACTCAAACTCATGTCCATTGAGTCAGTGATGTCATCCAACAATCTCATCCTCTGTTGTCCCCTTCTCCTCCCACCTTCAATCTTTCCTAGCATAAGGGTCTTTTTAAATGAGTTAGCTCTTAACATCAGGTGGACAAAGTATTGAAGTATCAGTTTCAAAATCAGTTAGTCCTTCCAATAAATATTTAGGACTGATCACCTTTGGGATGGACTGTTTGGATCTCCTTGCAGTCCAAGGGACTCTCAAGAGTCTTCTCCAACACCACAGTTCAAAAGCATCAATTCTTTGGCACTTAGCTTTCTTCACAGTCCAACTCTCACATCCATACATGACTATTGGATAAACCTTAGCTTTGACTAGATGGACCTTTGTTGGCAAAGTAATATCTCTGCTTTTTAATATGCTGTCTAGGTTGGTCATAACTTTTCTTCCAAGGAGTACATGTCTTTTAATTTCATGGCTACAGTCATCATCTGTACTGACTTTGGAGTCCAAAAACTAAAGTCTGTCACTGTTTCCACTGTTTCCCCATCTATTTGCCATGAAGTTAAGGTCCGTCATAAAGAGTTGGACATGACTGAGCAGCTTTCACTCATTCACTCTTGTAGTGTGTGTGTGTGTGTGATCAATTACTCAGTCATGTCCAACTCTTTGTGACCCCATGGACTTTAGCCTGCTAGGTTCGTCTGTCCATGGAATTTTCCAGGTAAGACTACTGGAGAGGGTTGTCATTTCCTACTCCAGTGGGTCTTCCTGACCTTGCAATCAAACCTCTTGTGTCTCCTGCATTGGCAGGTGGATTGTTTATCACTGCACCACCTGAGAATCCTCCTTATAGGAGTTAGCCCTCAGTAAATAGTCCTGTGATGAGGCAAATTAGTGAGAACTTGTATTGGCATTTCTTGTATCCATTTCAGGAAAGAGATGCTAGGATGACTTGTAAAACCACTTAGTGTGGATGAAAAGTTACTTGTTAATTTGGGCCTCCATGACATAAAATCATTCAAAGGCAGTATGACAGAAGCTCTGGCATTCTTAACATGTGGCTTCTCAGACTATCTAGTGCATTGACACTTAATAAATAGGTGTGGAGAAGCATGATGTCACAGGTCACATAGAAAATTTATGAACCATAACCAGAAATTGTACAAATCACCTCCCTATTCCATTAGCTCGGGACTCAGAAGCAGGGCTGTACCTTACTTAGATAGTCTGGGAAATACTGTGTCCAGGAGAAAAATACAAAAATAAAAGATGCAGAATATGTAACAGTCTCTGCAAGGTAATTACCACAAAAATATCTATTCAGATATTCCCAACAGGACATTTGAGTGACTCAAAGTCAATGTTGGTTAGTTTACCATGGCTCTGGTGGAGTCAAGAGGCCAGCAGAGAGGAGGAGAGTATCCAGTGGGGACAATTCTATGTGGGACCCAAGTGGGTGGTTTCTGTGGTGGAATCTTAATCGAACCTTGATTCCCTCCAACCTGAAGGGTGGTGGTTCAGTCTTCCTCCTGTTTTCTCACACTGTCTATGAAATAACTGCAGACTCCCCTCTCACAAATTCCATTATCTGAGAAGGTTTTGCTGTCCTGTGGCAATACCCTCCTTTCTGAAAATTCTCCTCAGATTCTTGCTGGTGTCACAGAAACATGAAGCATCTCCAAGGCCAGGGCTTTTCTTCTGGCAGTGGTTCTGTTTTGCCAGCTATGTGGTGTCCTGTACTCCTGGCTTTTCATTGTATTCATCCAGCAAATCAAAACAAAAAACCCAGTTACCTCTGAAATGCATACTTTCAGACTGTTTTATGCTTTCACCCAAAGTCCTTGTGGTCAATACTCCTAATTTACCAAAGGTTTTATTAGTTAGCTCACTGTCTGTGACCTCTGTATTAGTAATCACTCTTAGTGTCTGTGACTTCCATAATGCATCCATCATTCTGGATTCTCATTTACTTAACCTCCTCACTTTTATTTATATTTTACTCACTCCTTTCCACCATTCTCATCTATGCTTACAATCTTGATGTCATTAACAAATATTCTTTATTTCAAACATCTCATTTTCTCACCATCACCTTTTTCAACTTTCTTTTTAACTCATTACCTCTAATCTCGCTTCTTGCAATATTCTTCAATTCTTTTTCAGCACCCTCAGTATATCCCATTATTTTTTCACTTTCCATTACTCTCTCATCCAATCCCTCATTTTCATTCATGCTAGCTTCTCTGAGTCTCTTCCTCTCTGTAATTCTTTCTAGGTAATAGAAATACCTAGATTAAATAGAATTATGTGTTGTATCATATTTGCTTTCAAGTAATAAGTAATTACTGGAGAAAGTGTCACAGTGATGCAAATTGTTCCAACCAGTTTGAATGTGAAAGAGTGCACACAACATTGTCAGGCAATCCACTAAATTTTTTAACAAATTCAGGTTTATTTTCCAAGGTAATAATTTTCTATTTCTCCCTTCTCAGACTATAAAACACTTACTCAACATTTCTTAAATTCAGCTAACATTCTCTACCAGTTTTAAAGAAGAAAATAATTTATTATCCTTTTAGCAAACTTATCTTCTTACCTTCATCCTATTATAATGTCATATTATGTCTAATTCAAGGATACTTTTGACTTGTGAGAAACAAAAGATCTGCCTTAAAGTGGCTTAAACCATAAAAATGTATTCTCATAATTGGAATCAGGAGGTTGAGGAATATATCATTCAGTATCAATTGAAAATTAAAAAAAAAAAACAGTCAGACTTATGTATAAAGAAAGGGATTTAATACAAGGGAATTTAAAAGGGTACTGGAGTGGGGTGCCATTCTTTCCTGAATACAAAGGATAACTTAGAACAAATATTGAAAGGCCAGGTAAATTAAATTTTAGGTTGAATTTCCAAAAACGTCTCCTTGACTACTGGTCTTCCAGGAATACTGCTACCTCTGCTACCATCTTGAAGCTGAGGTTGAGGATACTAGTTTCTCAAACAGACATTCTAGAACAATGCCACCTCTTTTATTTTATTTATTTATTTTTTCTCATATGGGATTTTATTTATTTATTTTTNACGTCTCCTTGACTACTGGTCTTCCAGGAATACTGCTACCTCTGCTACCATCTTGAAGCTGAGGTTGAGGATACTAGTTTCTCAAACAGACATTCTAGAACAATGCCACCTCTTTTATTTTATTTATTTATTTTTTCTCATATGGGATTTTATTTATTTATTTTTAAATTAATTTATTTTTTAATTTGACTTTACAATACTCTATTGGGTTTGCCATACATCGACATGAATCCACCACAGGTGTACACAAGCTCCCAATCCCGAATCCCCCTCCCACCTCCCACCCCACAACGTCTCTCTGGATCATCTCCGTACATCAGCCCCAAGCCTCCTGCATCCTGTATCAAACATAGACTGGTCACCTCTTTTATTAACCAGTCAATCCCATGAACACTGGTTCCCAAGAGCTTTTGTAATAAAGTGTTACAAATGGAGTTGCTTAAAACAGTGAAAATGTATTCTCTTACAGTTCAGCAAGTCAAAATTTTGAGATTATAGTGTCAGCAGGGTTAGTTCCTTCTAGAAGCCCTAAGGGAGAAACCATCCCAAGCCTCTCTCTTACTTTGTAATGACGTTCAGAAAATCTTGAATCCTTGGCTTTGAGACATATCAATCCAATCTCTGCTTCCATCTTCTTTATATCTCTGTGTATCCTTTACTCTATCATATTGACACTCCACTGGCTCAGCACATTCCAGAATGATTTCTCTTTTATCTTTACCTTAATTGTGTTTGCAAAGACTTGATTCCCATATTCTGAAGTTCTGGGTGGACATGAAATTCTGCATAAAATTTTTTGCATGCTAGAAGACCTGTGCTCCAGGATCATAAATAAGGCGGGAAAGAGTTAGAGGTTAATGCTAGAGATAGTCAGATTATAAGGATGTGTAGACTAAAGAGACTGGATTTTATGTGATGTGAGTTGAAGTCCTTGGAAGATGTAGGCAGAGGAATAAAACCATCTAACTTTAAAAGATTACTCTCATTAATGTATGCAAAATAGATTGATGGGGTGGGATGTAGGGATGATGATGACAGTAATGGAAACAGTAAAACTGATGCCATTTTCAGTTGTCTAAGTGTTGCAGAAACCAGTACTCGAGAAACCAAGCAGCACACCTGGAGAGTTGAATAATTCAGGTTTATTATGTTGGCGGGCCCAGAGGAGTTAACACTAGTTTCTGAGCCCTGAACAAAGTAGTTACAGGGTTTTTACGCACAGATGTGATTAAATGGGTTTGCAGGGTCTGGGTGATTGGAAAGAGCAGGACAAGGATTAGTGAGATAAGTTCCAGTTCCTAGTATTGTGAGTCCCCACTTTCTGAGACTATATAGCCTACGTGATCCAGACTTTGCAAAGAGCAGTCTCAGTTACAGAGGTAGGAGGAGCAGGAGGTTATGTAAAAATTTAACTTTCCTCTTCATTCCTGCCTCTTGATGCTCCTATCACTCATTATAGAAAGCATCATCTCATGTTCTGGTAGGACATTTAGAGCTCCCCATCATTTAGGGGACTATATTAAACTATTACCATTTGTAACTTTATGGATTCAATTTGAGAGGTTACGAACATTGAGAATACAAGGACCAAATAAGAGTGCCACAAAGAGTACAAAGAGAGGACCTGTTAAAGGGAGAAGCCATGATGCCCAGCTCTAGATACTCTTCCAATTATCCCAGGAATTAGCTAGTTTCTCTCTCCTTTTTATCATTTGTTCCCTTTGCTGTTGAGCCATTTCCCTGACTATTTCTAATTGGTTTACATAAAAGCAGCATTCTCCATTTAGGAAAGGCAGAATCCTACCTTTTTAGCTGTCAGTAGATCTAGCCCTCTCTTATTCTGTAAAATCAGCTCAGCCAGAGAGTCTAGTTGTTCCTGTAGTGAAGAGAACAGCAATAATACTGATTCGGGATAGAGGCCAGTGTAGACAATGAAATCCACTGATGTTTTGATAACCAGATCCTCAAGTTTCCAATGTGCATTGACCAACCAGCTGCCAGAGTGTAGCTGGAGCAAGGCTTAAGAATCCTCAAGCTTCTGCCATGCACTGACTAGTCAGCTTCTGGAGTGACTAGAGCAGGGCTGAGTCCTTTGTGGATGATGGCCATTGTCTTTGAAACCAGAACTTGAGGAGGTTTGTGGGCTCCCAAACTCGTTTCCAGGTGTCCTTAACATAGAAAGTCTCTGCCTTCTTGACTCTGGTGTGGTGGATCCAAGGGATGACAGCTATAACTCTTAACAGCAATAAGGTTTGCCAGGATGACTGTGTGAGGGCCTGTCCAAACTGGCTGAAATGCTATTGCTGTTGTTTTTTTCCCCAATCATTAACTCATACTTCATCTCCTGGCTGATAGGGATGAACCCAATTGCCCAAATGAATGGGTGTCCTTTCTAAGGTTTCTCGGGTGATATGGTTGAAGACTTTTCCAGGGCCTGAAGGTGTTGGGACATCTCCAGGCCAGCTAGTTGTTGGTGGTCTCCTTCGAGCTTTTTTCTTTCCCCCACTGGGAATAGTCTCCCATATAAAATCTCAAAGGGAGAATAGCTTGAGGACCTCAGGGTGTATTTACAGAGGGAGATGAGAGTCCACAGAATGATAAAGAAGCATGTTTTAGTATTGTCTAGGTGTTGGATGGGGGATATTCTTGTCATACTACTATTTGGAGAAACAAACTTAACAAGAAAGTTAAAGATATATGGCCCAAGGATTAGAGGTAAGAAAGCTGCTGAGGGGCTAACCAGGAGAACCAGGTCCAGATATTGATTCCTTACATTAGTGTTTTTCTAGGTATGAGAAGATGCAAGAATTTGACTCATAAAAATCTTCACCTGAAAACATCTGACTACCTGGGGCCTGTTTTTTTTTTTTTTTTTTTTTCCCCAAGAGCACAGAGTGCCTTATTTTTTGTCTCCACCATGAACTCCTTTCAAGGGGGTGTTGAAGGTCAGCATCTTGTAGTGGTCATGATTTAATCTTTGTAGAGGCAGCTGGCAAAGGCCAACATTCAGTCAGCAGGGCCCCTTCATAGCCACATATTTGACCATGTTTTGGGTGCACTTCATGGTCATTGTGTCCCACGGTGCTAGGAACGCTCATTCCCAGGTCTAACAAAGATTCCATTGACAAGCCACTCACTGTGTTGTCACTAGACCAGACTTTATAAGTAGCAAAGATCTCTGGACCATACCTATCTTATTAGCTTCTTAGTCTAGGAAAATATTTCCTTTTGTTGCTTCTTCCTATATCTAAGGCTACATTATTACAATTATTGATCTCATATGGAACTGCATATCAGCATTTTATCACAGGCTCAGTCACACGTTTGGTAACGTAAAAAATAATCTTCTGAAACAAGCTACATAGAAAATAATATAGCTAGCAGTTATTTGTAAGGTTGCAAGCAAGAATTTAAGTCAAGAACTTTCATTGGATATATAGTCTGATATACCCAGGTCATCTGACTCAGTTAAATGATTATGGCCAAGTGCTAATCTCCTGGTTGTACATCATGGAGCATCTGACCTTTATCCAAAGATTGGTTACTGAGATAAGCTTTAGAAACAATCTTAGAGTGTCCTTTTTAATAACTTAATAAAATGTTTCTAGCAATATAACATAACTAGAACTATTTCAGAAATGAGTCTTAGTAAGCAGAGACCCTAATTAACAAAACTAGAACTTAATATTCAGTGAAATATAAGTATTTCTTTCTTTCTTTTTTTGAGAACTCATTGTAAGGGCATTAACACTGTAGCCAGGAAAGGTTTTAACCCATCAAGTAAAAATGAGATCTATCAGGGAGCCGGGAAAAGCCAAGTGGCTGTCTTGGATTTCCCATAGCCCTGGCTCTTTGATTTTCAGCTGTTGTTTATCCATTTTAAATTTCTTGATTTAGGAGCAGACTTGCCATGTTTTAAGAACATCAAGGTAGCAAAAGCCTAACTGTGAGGAGTTATTTTTTTGTAGAAGCAGGATGAGCTTCATCTACATGTACCAGAATATTAAATAATGTTTATTTACTTTACCAAAGTAACAAAAAATTTTAAAAACCAATGTAAATTACTTAGAGGTAAAGAAATTCATAATCTGTTATAAAAAGCTGCATTCTAAGAAAATTCTAAGAGAGAAGACCGAATTCCTGTCTCATACCAACTTACTGTTAAAAACAAAATTTGTTTTTCTGCCTTATCTTAGAAAGTCTTTTCCATAAAATTTTAAGAACTAGCAGTATTCTTCTAAAGGCATGAGAGTAAAACCATAGAAGACATGTTAAAACCTAATTCTATTGCAATTAACAAAGAAACCTGGTCATAACACTTTAATATGATAACTAGAATTATATTTGACCATATTTTATCAGGGCATATCAGATCTATATGAATTTCACAAAATTTTAGGATATCTATATTAGTAACACCAGCCATACAATATAATCTGAAAAGATTTATCAGTACCTCAATACTTTATCAGAAGTACCTTCAACAGTACTTCTCATGTAATTTAACACATCCAATGAACCCAGGTAGCTTAATAGCTCTTTGGAATGTCTCAGGGGCCTCTGAAGCATAAAAAAGTTAGTTAGAAGTCAAGTTATTTAGGAATTTTTGTTGATAAATATCAAAACGGTTTATAACACTCAGTCAGGTAAGATCATATAAGTCACTGTAAAATAATAGTTATTTACTTAGCCAAAGGTAACAAAAGATTTCAAAAGTAAATATAGAACAGATAAATTAAGGGATAAAGAAATTTAAATCTATAATTAAAAGCAGCTCAACATCAGAAGAAAGTATATCCTCTTAGCAGAGAGAAAGGCCAAATTTAAGTTTTTGTACCAGCTTACTAAAAACTCATTTAGGTAAACGTAATTAAATTTATTTTAAACTTAGTCAGTCTTCAGTTCTGTTCAGTTCATTTCAGTTGCTCAGTTGCGTCCGACTCTTTGTGACCCGATGAATTGCAGGATGTCAGGCCTCCCTGTCCATNTTGAACATCAGGAAGTTCACAGTTCACATATTGCTGAAGCCTGAATTGGAGAATTTTGAGCATTACTTTACTAGCATGTGAGATGAGTGCAACTTTGTGATAGTTTGAGCATTCTTTGGCATTGCCTTTCTTTGGGATTGGAATGAAAACTGACCTTTTCCAGTCCTGTGGCCACTGCTGAGTTTTTCAAATTTGCTGGCGTATTGAGTTCAGCACTTTCACGGCATCATCTTCCAGGATTTGAAATAGCTCAACACGAATTCCATCATCTCCACTAGTTTTGTTTGTAGTGATGCATCCTGAGGCCCACTTGACTTCACATTCCAGGATGTCTGGCTCTAGGTGAATGATCACACCATCATAATTATCTTGGTCGTGAAGATCATTTTTGTATAGTTCTTCT
Source organism: Neotragus pygmaeus (assembly GCA_006410875.1). Lineage (NCBI taxonomy): Eukaryota > Metazoa > Chordata > Mammalia > Artiodactyla > Bovidae > Neotragus > Neotragus pygmaeus. Next base: position 762,099 of record SJYV01055738.1, read on the forward strand.
GTGTATTCTTGCCATCTCTTCTTAATATCTTCAGCTTCTGTTAGGTCCAGACCATTTCTGTCCTTTATTGTGCCCATCTTTGCATGAAATGTTCCCTTGGTATCTCTAATTTTCTTGAAGAGATCTCTAGTCTTTCCCATTCTGTCCTTTTCCTCTATTTCTTTGCATTGATCACTGAGGAAGGCTTTGTTATCTCTCCTTGCTATTCTTTGGAACTCTGCATTCAGATGGGAATATCTTTCCTTTTCTCCCTTGCTTTTTGCTTCTCTTCTTTTCAAAGCTATTTGTAAGGCCTCCCCAGATAGCCATTTTGCTTTTTTGCATTTCTTTTCCATGGGGTGGTCTTGATCCCTTTCTTCTATACAATGTCCTGAACCTCATTCCATAGTTCATCAGGCACTCTATCTATCAGATATAGTCCCTAAAAGCTGTCTCTCACTTCCACTGTATAATCATAAGAAATTTGATTTAGTTCATACCTGAATGTTCTAGTGGTTTTCCTTACTTCAATTTAAGTCTGAATTTGGCAATAAGGAGTTCATGATCTGAGCCACAGTCAGCTCCTGGTCTTGTTTTTGCTGACTGTATAGAGCTTCTCCATTTTTGGCTATAAAGAATATAATCAATCTGATTTCTGTGTTGATCATCTGGTGATGTCCATGTGTAGAGTCTTCTCTTGTGTGTTGGAAGAGGGTGTTTGCTATGACCAGTGCATTCTGTTGGAAAAACTCTATTAGCCTTTGCCCTGCTTCATTCCTTACACCAAGGCCAAATTTGCCTGTTACCCCAGGTGTTTCTTGACTTCCTACTTTAGCATTTCAGTCCCCTATAATGAAAAGGACATCTTTTTTGGGTGTTAGTCTTAAAAGGCCTTGTATGTCTTCATAGAACCATTCAACTTCAGCTTTTTCAGTTTTACTGGTTGGGGCATAGACTTGGATTACTCTGATATTGAATGGTTTGTCTTAGAAATGAACAGAAATCATTCTGTCATTTTTGAGACTGCATCCAAGTACTGCATTTCAGACTCTTTTGTTGACCATGTTGGCTACTCCATTTCTTGTGAGGGATTATTGCTCACGGTAGTAGATATAATGGTCATCTGAGTTAAATTCACCCATTCCAGTCCATCTTAGTTCTTTGATTCCTAGAATGTTGATGTTCACTCTTGCCATCTCCTGTTCGACCATTTCCAATTTGCATTGATTCATGGACCTAACATTCCAGGTTCCTATGCAATACTGCTCTTTATAGCATCAGACCTTGCTTCTATCACCAGTCACATGCACACCTGGGTATTGTTTTTGCTTTGGCTCCATCCCTTCATTCTTTCTGGAGTTATTTCTCCACTGATCTCCAATAGCATATTGGGCACCTACTGACCTGGGGAGTTCCT
>SJYV01055738.1:765566-787820 GCA_006410875.1 Neotragus pygmaeus
CTTTTTTTCAGTGTCCACTTTCCACAAACTTTTAATCACTTTCTGTAACAGCCATTTGTAAGCCAGACCTACTTTCTTTTTCCTTTATAAAATGTAGTTTTATTTTTATATCTTCTTTATTAAAAATATATATCCTACTTCCTTATTAAATTAGCAAACATTAATACTATATATTTAATATAGAATATTTCCCAGTTTACATGAATCTGAAATATATTTTGGTTAATTTTTCTTGTATTTAGAAGTGTCTGATTTGTAAGCACTTACTTTTCTTTAGGCCAATTAAATTAGAACTCATTCACAACTTCAACAATATTATCAGATAAAAAGAAAACAGACATAAACTGAGGCATACATAAATTCAGACAGACAGACAGCGATCTTATAGTTTTCTGTTTGAGATTTAAAATATCTCTTTGACTCCCCTTTCTTTGCTTGAAGTTCTAATTTACCCTAGGATGAGGTCTCAGGCAAAGTTGGCTGTGTATTTCAAGGACATGGAAAGGGTCAACTTCAAACTTTTCCTTAAGCGGGCCTTTTAACAAGCTAGTTGTTTTTAGCTGCATTTGCAAAAAGAATTTTTTTTGCAGTTAAAAAAAAAATTGTCTCACTTTCTTCCATCATCAATCACACACTGACAATCTTTCATAGGCTATCATAATGCCTCCCTCCTCCCAAACCCCCAGGTTTCCTTAACTGTTGCCCCCTTCCTGGGAGCTCCAAGGAGGTGATCAGTCTCCTCTTTTACCTGTTGGGGTAGGACTTGACTGGGGACTGGCCACAGGACCTTACCTGTGGCCATTCCTAGTGAGTTGATCCATCCCTCCAATGAGTCTGGTCAGGGCTCAGCCATCCAGAGAGTCAGACAACAGTCTGAAAGAGAACCCAGAATACTGTCAGGTGGCACACCTCCTTGTTTGTCTCAAGGTTCCTTCACTCTGGCCCAACTGAGCCACCAGTCCAGTGACTCAGGGGGCTGCATTGTTGCAGTCTCGCTGAAGCCTCCAGAAATGTTGCAGAAACCAGTACTCGAGAAACCAAGCACTACACTTGGAGAGTTGGAGAACTCAGGTTTATTATGCCAGCAGGCCCGGAGGAGTTGATATCCCAAGCTCTGAGCCCCAATGAAGGGGTTAGAGAGTTTTTATGTATGACAGGCATGATTAAGTGGGTTTGCAGGGGCTGGGTGATTGCAAACAGCAGGACAAGTGTTAGTGAAATAAATTCCAGCTGCTAGTATTGTGAGTCCCCACTTTCTGAGACTACGTGATCCATGGCCTATGTGATCCAGATTTTGCAAGGAGCAAGCTGAGTTACAGAGGCAAAAGGAGTAGGAGGTTATGTAAAATTTTAACTTTTCCTCTTCATGAGAAGGAGATAATGGTGTTAATGACTGGTTGTCAAGTAAAAAAGGTAACAACTAGTTTGATTACAGATATATTTTAAAGGTATGGCCATTGGACTTTCCAAAGGATTTGAAATAAAGGTTAAGAAAAGTGAGAAACTATGGAAAACTTTTGGATTTTTGTCTGAACAATAGGGTTAAGTTTGTTGCTATTTCAGCCACTGGAAAATATGGGACAATTAGATTTACTGTTTTTCTTCTTTCAAAAATCCTCAGGGCAAAGGGTGATAGTAGACTGCATTAGTTAGAGGATCTTTTATGGAGTCTGTAAAATAGGGAGAACCTCACCTAAGGATTTGGAACTGAAAGCACTGTCCTTTACATTTAGGCTGGCTGCAAACATCTGAGACAGCAGGGAAAGATTACTGCTCACATTCGGCTACATTAGCATTCAATAGTGCTATTATTATTATGTTTTAAAAGGAATTTACTGATTCCAGTAATTAGAAAGCAGGTGGAGAAATTTGGCTTTAGTTACATTTGATTCCAAGAGCTCAAATTATGCCAATATTTATCTCTCTTTCTCATTCATTATTGTTTCCATTTTCTCTTTTTTTTTTTATGGAGTTTTTTCTTTATTGAGAAACTTTTTTTTTTTAAATTTATTTATTTATTTATTTTTAAATTTAACTTTACAATACTCTATTGGGTTTGCCATACATCGACATGAATCCACCACAGGTGTACACAAGCTCCCAATCCCGAATCCCCCTCCCACCTCCCACCCCACAACGTCTCTCTGGATCATCCCCGTACATTAGCCCCAAGCATCCTGCATCCTGTATCAAACAAAGACTGGTGATTCGTTTCTTACATAATAGTAACTTAAGACTTGGGTACATCAAATAAAACCAATTTCTTGGGAAAAAAAATCAAAACCCACAATAGCAAAAAAAAAAAAAAAAAAAAATTAACACTGTCTGAGCCATAGCAGAACCCAGAGAATACATTCTTTAAATTGAAAAATTCTAGGTGCTTCATAGTTGACCTTTTGATACAAAACGAGCTATTAAATTTGCAAATGTGGATCTTGGTGATGAGGTCCATAGGACAAACTAGGAAGTCTTCAAACCTTGAGCTGAATTCCATGAGGGTTTATTTGGCTTTTGAATCAGTTTGTCCTTGTCTAAGAGGTAGCAGCAGCGACAACGCCCATCATCTGAGCAGCTTCTTTCTTGGCTTGATGAGCCTGAAGGACCGCCACAGCCTCATCCACCTTGGAGCAGAGAGACTCGGGGGAATCCAGCATGCTCTGAGCTGTCGATCTCCAGCAGCATCCCAGTTATCTTCCCAGACAGGTTCAAGTGCATTGTCTGGATGAGTGGGAACAGACGTTCACCCAGCATCTGCTTCTGTTCCTGGGGTGGGGGTGCTATGGCCAACATGGAGGCGGTCAGCAGCTCCTGCCCCTGAACGTGGACCGCAGGCTGGGGTGCCTGCAGGGGCAGGATGGCAGGGTGAGGACTGCGGACACTGGAGGCATATTTGTAAGGTGCAACAGTCTAAGAAGCAGTGGCAGCAACAGCAGCACGAGACGCTAAGTTCTGTAAGAGGCTTAGGAAAACCTCCAGACTGGCAGCTATCAGTCAGCCCTTGCTGGGCAGCAGCAGTCCCACCAAAGTCCATAGCCAAGCAGTCAGACCAGACCGACTCTCTGAGTGGTTGTAGGGAGGCCACGAGAGGCTGGAGCATTACCAGTTGGAGCCAGATGGTGAAGAGCTGGACTGGTGTATAGCACTTGGCATTCCTTGGGAGCCTTGAGGTCTCCCACCTTGCTGCCAGTGTGGATTAGGCCTCATCTGTGCTAACTGGTTAGATGTGTAATACAGAGATCTTCCCTGAGTCCGTGGAATTGCTGGCACAAAGTAAGTCCCCAGCTGCAAGCAGGAACTGATTTAAGATGGTGTTGGTGGGCAGTGCCCTCATCCCAGCCACCTGCTGCATATCCTAGTTGGCCAGGTGAGCCTTTCTCTCCTCCTTTCTCTGGGCCAGAGTGACATACAGTGGCTTGGAGCCCACCGTGCGTCCATTCATCTCTGTGACTGCTTTGGTTGCCTCTTCAGGGGATGAGAAGCAGACAAATCCAAATCCTTTGCATCACCTTAGGACTGGTGATTGATCCAAAAGGAGAAAACTCTTTCCTTAACTTCTCATCATCGATGGTTTCATCCAAATTCTTAATGTAGAAATTCACCCTCTGATAGCTACTAATCCTCTCCTGCTTCAGCTGTTCAAATTTTTGCTTTAAATCGGCCTGCCACTCCACTTTCTTTTGTGCACAGCCAACGAAAATGACCTTCCCAGTTATTGCTTTTCCATTCATCTCTTCCACAGCCTCATTGGCATCCTTGTGGTTTTCATAACTCATAAAGCCAAAGCCTTTGGATTTCCCACTGGGATCTCTCATCACCTTGACACTTAGGGTCTTACCAAACTGGCTAAATAGCTCTTTCAGATTCTCATCATCAACCTTTTCCCTGAAGTTTTTGATGTAAACATTGGTGAATTCCTTGGCTTTGTCTCCAAGTTCAGCTTCCCGCTCTTTTTGAGACTTGAATCTGCCCACAAACACTTTGTGGTCATTGAGGAGCAGGCCGTTCATCTTCTCGATGGTCTTGTTGGCAGCCTTCTGGGTCTAAATGTGGACAAAGGCATAACCCTTAGAGCCATTTTCATCACACACCACCTTGCAGGACAGAATGCTCCCCAAAGCAGAAAAAGTATCATAAAGTGCCTTGTCATCTATAGATTTCTCCAGGTTTTTGATGAAGACGTTTCCCACACCAGATTTTCTCAGAGATGGATCCCTCTGAGATCACATGATTCGGATCGGCTTTCCCCTAATTACATCAAAGTTCATGGTGTCCAAGGCAGGCTGCAGGAAGTTGACGTAGGCATAACCCAGGGAGCGGCGGTTGATCATATAGCGGTAGATCCGGTTGGACAGCACAGGCCCCGCAGGACTGAACTTTTCCTACAGCATGGCCTCGCTGATGTCCGAGCAGGTCACCCACGTACAGGGAGGCCATGGGGTAGCTGCTGGCCGCATCGTTCATCTCCCCAGGCCCCACCACCCCGAGCGGTGCCCACGGTGGCCTCCTGGACACGTGCTTCTCTATAAATATAGATCTCGGGCTCCGGTGGTTTGAGATTACAGCAGGCTGGGGAATAGGGAAACCAACCATTTGCTGGTGCTGACTCGGCAAGCCCCAGGCGGCCCGAGCGAGCAGCTGCTTCCCACGAAGGTCCAAAGAAGGGCACCGCGGATATGTGGTGTGGGGAGGCCGGCGCACGGAGGGCGGCGGACGCAGGGCTGCCACGTGGCGCAACCGGGAGTTGGCGCGTGGACGTGGGCACGCGGGTGGCTCACCACCGGGCCGACAGAAGGGGACCGACAGACTCCCAGGTGCAGCGGCTGCTGGCAGGCCAGAGCGTGTGAAAGTGACTTCCCCGCGCGTTCTCCGAAGAGGTTTCGTTTTTTTTCTTTTTCTTTCTCTCTCTCTTTTTTATTTTTTAATTTTAAAGCGTTTTCGGGCCTTTTGTCATCTTTTAATTTATTTATTTTGCTTCAGGCTACTAGGCCTGAAAGTAGTGGAGGCTGCGGCGAACCGGGGTGGAGAGCTCTTTTTTTCATTCTTACTAGGTTCTGTTTCCTGATGAATATTGCCTGTGTGATAATAAAAAGTTCTTGTAGAAAATGATTGATAATAAATTTACATTAATTATATTTCTTTTTGTAATCATAAGTATTTTAGGAGAACACATACATACACATAAGTAAATAATCTTTGTTCTGATATTTTATTTAACCCTCCAAAAGACTTTTCTGGATCCCACTTGTCTTAAGTATCCCTTCTGAAACAATATTGATCAATATTTCAGGACTATTAAGATTGGCTTAGAATGAGAAATGTGCCCAGTTTTTGTCCAGGAAGAATGGAGCACCATGATTGAAACATCCACCCTTACTGTATAATGGCATGGAGGAAAATTTCCAAGTTTTCAAAGAAAAGGGAATTGAAAAGGACTGTTGGCAGCAAAATTACTATAACTACCACATGTATGTAACATGTTTTCATTAAACTCTTTTTTTCATATTTTTCTAATTATTTACTTCTCCCTGTCAAAAGAGTAATTGAAGGAAAATGATACTGTTGTCTTTTTGATAAACATTTACTATGCTAAGTGAATCAATGTAAAGTGAATGAACCAATGATGAATCATCATGATTTTTCCATTAAGAAGAAAGGTAATACCAAAAATAACTAGTGAAGTGAAGTCGCTCAGTCATGTCTGACTCTTTGCGACCCCATGGACTGTAGCCTACTAGGCTCCTCTGTCCATGGGATTCTCCAGGCAAGAATACTGGAGTGGGTTGCCATTTCCTTCTCCAGGGAATCTTCCCAAACCAGGAATCGAACACGGGTCTCTGGCATTCCAGGCAGACGCTTTAGTCTATCTTACATATTCCTTGGGAGACTAATTATTTTTCTTATAAAAAGAGATTTAAGCACATTTCCTGAAGGGTCTAAAGGAGAATAAAAAACCCAAACAATATTAGTAATATTAATAGAGTTTGGAGAAGANAATCGAACACGGGTCTCTGGCATTCCAGGCAGACGCTTTAGTCTATCTTACATATTCCTTGGGAGACTAATTATTTTTCTTATAAAAAGAGATTTAAGCACATTTCCTGAAGGGTCTAAAGGAGAATAAAAAACCCAAACAATATTAGTAATATTAATAGAGTTTGGAGAAGAAAAAAATTGATGAACTATGATTTTTATTATGTGAAAGCATGACATGTCACTTGACTATCAAAAATTGCCATTTGCTTAATTTCCTATTAACTAGAAGAAATTAGGCTCCTATTAAATGGATTTTCCTGGTAGCTCAGATGGCAAAGAATCTGCCTGCAATGTGGGAGACCTGGGTTAGATCCCTGGGTTGGGAAGATCCCCTGGAGGTGGGCATGGTAACCCACCCCAGTAGTCTTGCCTGGAGAATTCCAATGGACAAAGGAGCCTGGCAGGCTATACAGTCCAGGGGGTGGCAAAGAGTTGTACACAACTGAATGACTAAACACAGCACAGTTATTTCTTTAACTGTTTTTGTCAAGGAGATAATGTAAATCCTTAGAAATGATTCTATAGTTTATATAGTATAGTATATTATAGGCATGTTTAATAGAGGAAGAACTGGATAACTAGTACATTTATTATTCTACATCTACATCTGTGTGCTCAGAAGTATCCAACACTTTGTGGCCCTGTTAGGTAGTTAGACTAGGAAAAAGAAGTCGAAAACGTCAATGGCTAAAAGACAAAGAAAGGAGAAGCCTGCAAAAATGGAATAAAGGGTGGTCCGAGGACCGGAGTGAGAAACTCAGGTGAAACAAACAGTCCTCCTGGCTAGCCCAATCTACGTAGGGCAGGCTCAGGGGGAGGAGAAAAAATACACTAAAAGAGGAGCCAAAATCGAGCCCCTCTTATCGCCTCTTCTTTGGTGTTGGCCCGCCTTCATGCCTTGAGGATGTATTTCCTTTGCTTGCCAAATAAAACTGAGCTGAAATACTGGTTTGCTGTTTAAAACTGAGCTGTAACCTAGCTGTAACACTGGTCTGCCCTTTCAATTTTTTTGTTGCGGCAAGACAGAACTGAGGAAATTACACACTCCCCCGACAGCCCCATGAACAGTAGCCTGCCAGGTTCCTCTGCCTATGAAGTTTTCCAGGTAAGAATACTGGAGTGAGGTGCTATTTCTTCCTCCAGGGGATCTCCTGGATCCAGGAGTTGAACCCACATCTCCTGTCTCTCCTGCATTGGCAGGTGGATTCTTTACTACTAGTGCCACCTGCGAAACCTACACTTATTATTAGCAAACTACAAAAAGAGTATTAAATCTGTCCTGTTGTTCCTTATGGAACTATCTCTACTAAGATTCTCATATTATCATGCACATGCATTTGGCAAAATTTTAGCCAAAGAAATATGTGACATACTATGTGATAGCTCAGTTGATAAAGAATCTGCCTGTGATGCAGGAGACCCTAGTTCAATTCCTGGGCTGGGAAAATCCCCTTAAGAAGGGGATAGGCTACCTATTCCAGCATTCTTGGGCTTCTCTTGTGGCTCAGCTGGTAAAGAATCTACCTGTAATGCAGGAGACCTCGGTTTGATTCCTGGGTTGGGAATATCCCTTGGAGAACGGAACCACTACCCATTCCAGTATTCTGGCCTGGAGAATTCCATGACTGTACAGTCATGAGGTCGCAAAGAGTCAGACATGACTGAATGACTTTTACTTTCAGGTATATTATAACCTAGAAGTGAGTTCTTTCCCCCAGTGAGGGTTTATTTAAATTTTTTTTTTTTTTTTTTTTTTTTTTTTTTTTTACATAGAGTCCTTTTGCTATTTTAGGATCCCATCGAGGATGAAATATCAAATTTAGTAATCATTCTCATTAGGATACTCCTAGCAGTAACAGTTTCTTGGGCTGTCNTTTTTTTTTTTTTTTTTTTGCCATCATAGGGTGCTTTTTTTTCTTTTGCAACATAGCTTGTGGTGAAGAAGCATTGGTGTCTACAGTCCCTGAAAGTGAAAAATGAAAGTGTTAGTTGCTCAGTCATTTCCAACTCTTTCCAACACCTTTGACTGTAGCCTGCCGGGCTCATCTGTCCATGGAATTCATCAGACAAGAATAGTGGGTGGGTAGCCATTCTCCAGGGTATCTTCCCAACCAGGGATGAAACCCTGGTCTCCTGCATTGCAGGCAGATTCTTTACAGTCTAAGCAATCAGGGAAGCAAGGAGAGATACAAAGCATTAGGGAAGAAATGAACACCTGCAGGAGTTGTTTTGTTTTGACTAAAGAGGCACTTTGGTGTTCATCGAGAGGGAGGAATATGCAAGCAAAAGAATGTAGACAGTGATTAAAACCATGTTTCTTTGCCAGTGGGGTTTCTATACATGTTTTATCACTGTTTCTGGATGTAAAACAAGAAGGTGTGCAACCTTTACATCCCACTGCCACAGCATTAATCTCCCCCAGATTGAAGACAGAAGGTCCCAGTGTGTGGTGCATAGAACAGATATATTTTAATAGGCCAGAGCTTGATGCTATCACAAACAATGGCATTTGCCAAGTTTAACTTGAAATGAAATCTAATCTTACAAATAACTGAAATATAACAAAATGCATAAAGCATTTGTTTTCAAATTACTGTATTGTTTATAAATCAAATAAGCCACTTCCTAACTCAATCAACTTGTCCTTGTGAGTTAATGGGCTGTGATATCAATATTCTATACTAAAATCTATTTTGAGGTAGTTCTTCTAGCTTTTAGCTCAATGCTGCTTCTTTAGAAAGGAGAGTTTATCTCCCAGAAATTTCCATGATCCCCATTTGTTCAGAAATCTTGCATGTGGTGTGGCAAGTATGTCATCACCTAGCCTAGCATATTTGAGGACATGTTTGAGGGATGTATTAGAAAGCTATCATTTAGAACATAGCATACGCTGCAAATTGGGTGGAAGGAAGAAGGTTTTCTTACCTCTTTATTTTAGTTTTGTCTGTGTTGGGTCATTGTGGCTGCACTCACGCTTTCTCTGGTTGCAGTGTGTAGGCTTCTCATTGTGGTGGTTTCTCCAAAGAGCTTAAGGCACATGGGGTCAGAAGTTGTTGCTTCTGGGCTTAGTTGCTTTGTGTGTGGCATGTGGAATCTTCCTCAACCAGGAATTAAACCTATGTCTTCTGTATTGGCAGGAAGATTCTTAACCATGGGACCACCAAGGAAATCCAGGAAATAGCTTTTAAACAAGAGCACCTTTGGGGTCTTATTTATTCATCCTTGATATTATTTGGATACTATTTCTATAATCATATCTCCCTTTTTACAGAAAAATAAATAAAAATGTATGGAGAAATTTAAGTAACTTAATTAATAAAACTAAGTTGTATAAGAACTGAGATATTACCCCAAATTCCATCACATAAAATATCTATCAGATAAAATAAACATCCTAAAAGGATCAGGAAATCAAAAGTCCATCAAGATGTATCTTATCTCCAATTTGGTTGTCCCTACTGCCTCATTTAATTGCTGCACTGCTAACCACCTTGAAGTCCAATAATATTCAATCTAAAAATGTAATATAGCTTTTCAAGTTAAAAATCTAGCTTCTTTTAGATGTTTAGCCTCAGCCAATATTTAAACTAAATCAATTCAGATTTAAACTTTATATCAAGACTGTCTTCCCATTTAAACTCTCTCTATTTTTTCCTCATTCTTTTCCTTCTTCTACTGCTCATGCTCTCAGGATGACTATGGATTTGGGGGAAAAAATTGGTATAACTTCAAAAGTTTGAGAGATAGGAGGCTATTCTGTATCCTGTTACCTCTTTCTTCCTTGAGCCTGCTGGGATGACTGAATACACAATGACAGCTATTGTGTGTTCACCTCTAATCCCTGTTCACCTGTTTCTCATGCAACTCTCCCTCATTGTGTTGGTAATAAATGTCTCAGCTTCCTAACTTGACCTCTGATTATGGGATTTACCTCTTTTGGATTTTCCCATGAAATTTCCCAGGCAAGAATACTGGAATTGGTTGCCATTTCCTCCTCCAGGGGTTCCTCCAACCCAGGATTGAACCCATGTCTCCTGTGTCTCTTCCATTGGCAGGCAGATTCTTAACCACTGAGCCACCAGGGAAGCTCAGTCACATAGCTCTATTCTTAGTCAATTTGTTGATGTGCCAAGGGGATATCACAAGACACATATTAATGTGTGCCCTAGTGTGTGAGTGTAAAGTATTTGCACGCAGGATAGTTTACATAAATTTTTACTGTTAGATATTAACTTATGTCTGAAGGCTTAGATTTTGGACACCATTCAAAGCAAATTTGGAATGAAAATTCAATTCAGTGGTGCACATTGCGAGGAAGCTTCTTATGTCTACAGTGTCATGGACAAATCTGCTGATGAGTAACTTTAAGTGCAGAATTCACACAAGAAGCTCTTCTGCTCTGGAATTCAGCCAACTCCCTGGGGTTCTCTAGTCATCCCTGCAGAATGGTGGCCCTGTGAGGTCAACAAGGAAGCTCCAAACAAGTCTCATAATGGTCTTCCTCCCCATATTCCTCTTCACTTTTCAGCTCTTCTGTGATTCTCTCCTTAAGATGTAAATGTGTTCTCTTTCTTGTTAGGAGAGTGTTGCTGTATGCTGCATTCTCCACTTCAGGGCTTTCAGCAAAACCTCAGTGCTCTCTCTTTAATTTCATTTTTGATCTATTAGACACAAACTGATCCAGATTTCTTCAAATATAAAATCCTTATAAATCAAAAGGTGCTTTAGTTCTAAGCTATTTCACTTTTTGTGAGTTAAAAAAATGCAGAGAAGCTATACTGAATACTTTGTAATAATATTTAATGGGAAAGAATCTAAAAAAGAACACATATAGATGCTTTTGAATTGTGGTGCTGAAGAAGACTCTTGAGAGTCCCTTGGACTGCAAGATCACACCAGTCAATCCTAAAAGAAATCAATCCTGAATATTCATTGGAAGGACTGATGTTGAAGTCGGAGTTCCAATTCTTTGGCCACCTGATACAAAGAGCTGACTCATTGAAAGAGACCCTGATGCTCAGAAAGATTGAAGGCAGGAGGAGAAGCAGGTGACAGAGGATGAGATGGTTGGACGGTATCACCAACTCAATGGATATGAGTTTGAACAAACTCTAGGAAATAGTGAAGGATAGGGAAGCTGCAGTTCAAGAAGTCACAGAGTCAGATGTGACTTAACAACTGAACAATAACAACAACAACAACCATACCAACACACACACACATATTTGAGTGTATATGTATACATATACATGTATATATACATATATTTGAATCACTGTAGAATGTAACACATTAAGAGCAAAAATTTGCTTAGAATTTAATGTGATATTTTTTTCCTCAGGCTGTATCTGTTCTTTACATAGAGTAATAAATGACAATACTCTAGTAGGTGGTAGTCATAGGACAGTAGACATAGAAAAAGAAAGCTTATGGTTTAATATGTACAATTAGTATTCCTTACATGTGCAAAAGTTCTTGCAAGCATTTGGAAAATACCTAGTGTTCAATAATTTTTTAACCTATTTTTTCTGCTATGTTTTGATGTCCCTTTGACTGCCACCTGTCTGCCAGATTCACTTGATTCTGTTATTTCTGCTCCTTAAGATTTGAACTTTCACTGGTGACCTGTTGCAATCTAGTTAGGTCTGTGTATTTATTGGTTTCCAGAATCTGGAAGTCATCCTGTCTCATTTGAAACTTATTTCTGATAACTGTGAGGACCGCATATACTAGAGTGAAGTATCTTTTAAAGAAACACATCATTGTAAACATTATATATATATTTGTTTTGCCATTATATATATATTTGCCACCATTTACTTCCTGTTCAAGAACACAATATTGTAAATTTACCTCAAATTAGAAGATTATGACTCTACTAAACATTAGAAGATTATTCATCCGTCAGTTTCCTTGGAAATTATTAATGAAGTCAAGCTCCTATAACAAAATACCACAGACTGTGTGGTTTATTTCTTTTCTTATAGAAATTTATTTTCTTACACTTCTGGAAGCCCAAGATCCAAATGCCAGCAGAGCAGCTTCTGGTGAGACCTCTCTCCTTGACTTGCAGATGGCACTCTCTCAGTGTCCTTACATGGCCTTTTCTCTGGGTGGATAGGCAGAAAGATTGAGAGAGAGAGATCTTTGGTGTTCTTTTTCATGACAAGGCCACCAATCTTACTGCATTAAGACCTCACTCTTCTGTCATTACAGTTTTACTAATCTAAGATACATCTTTCCATTTTTAATGTCCATAATAATTCCAATGTTTTTTCCTTCATTAATGATAGAAAGAAAAATTCAAACTACTTGAGAATATTGCCTTGCTCCCTGCAGAAAATAGCCATTAGTCTTGTTTTTATCCTTACATTTCTTTAAGATTGTCTCTACAAATAATTTCCCTTAAATTCCCTTGGCTTTCAGTTAATCAAATTCTCAGTAATTTTAATATAAAAATTATGTATACCTCTGGAATGGAGCTACTGCTGCTAAGTCTCTTCAGTCCTATCTGACTATGTGTGACCCCATAAATGGCAGCCCACCAAGCTCCCCCATCCCTGGGATTCTCCAGGCAAGAACACTGGAGTGGGTTGCCATTTCCTTTTCCAATGCATGAGGGTGAAAAGTAAAAGTGAAGTTGCTCAGTCATGTCTGACTCTTAGAGACCCCATGGACTGCAGCCTACTAGGCTCCTCCGTCCATGGGATTTTCCAGGCAAGAGTACTGGAGTGGATTGCCATTGCCTTCTCAATGATTGATTCGTAAATGTGTAGTAACAAATGAAGGTATGCAGATATCCCAATAAGATATGTAGACTTTATAGATATTTATACCAGGAGTACAATGAAAACATTTTCTTTCTTTAATGTTTTCATTGTTGTAACTAGGTCCCTTACTTGATAGACTGTGTTTAGCAATGAAATATGCCCTTTTGTAACTGATGCAAGCAAAAACTGTTGGAATCAAATAACTAGAAATTTAGTAGCTTGACAGTTGGGGATATCAGTAGAAAGGAAAGTGCATTTGCAAATAATAGTCACTGCATTGGTCCTCAACACTGATCCTAGGAAATGCTTCTGGACTCTTCAAAAATCCAGACAGAATTAACCAGTAAGTAGGGGAAATTTGGCCACAAGAGGTTGAATCACACTTAACTAAAAACCTAGCGACACTGGGAGAGACATGAGAAAGAAAATGCTACCACATGGATCAGAATACTTTTGTCACCTAATGCCAGTGGGAAGTGACCACATAATCAGTAAAAAAACAATATTTTGGATTTTCTGTGTAATTCAAGAACATAGAAATAAGAAATATAAAGAATAGAGAATGAAAAAGTGAATTTTATAGGAAATTTGAGAAAAACCTCAAAATTTGAGCAAAACCTCAAAATAAGGGGAATTGGCCGTGTTGAATGTTTAAAGGCATCAAGTTAAGCTAGCTGGCCATAGCCATCTGACGGTATTTGCTATCTTGTCAATAAGTGGGAAATGATACTTATGGGCTCCTGTGATTTATATTCAGCTCTGTCCTTGTGATAAACTGGATACCAGAACGAGAAATATTCAAATTCCCACGGCAAATGCATGTAATACATCCACTCAGCCAATTGTGGAATTAACCACTGAATTTAAGTGTCTCTGACTCTTTATTTTTATTTTTTCCTCTTTTTTTTTCCTCTGACTCTTTCTATGGTTTCCCTTTTTGATAAAATAAATCCTTCACTTATATATTAGCATTTTTGACAGACTCCTACTGTCCAGGGAATCTATTTCTTCTCTTGACTTTATGTGTGTTAAGTTGCTTCAGTCATGTCTGACTCTTTGTGACCCTATGGTTTGTAGTGCACCAGGCTCCTCTGTCCACGGGATTCTCCAGGCAAGAATACTGGAATAGACTGTCATTTCCTCCTCCAGGAGATCTTTCCAACCCAGGGATCAAACCCACATCTCTTATGCCCCTGCAATCGCAGACAGGCTCTTTACCACTAGTGCTACCAAAATGTAATTCCCAAAGGGAACTATCACCTTCCTCTAGGGACAAAATGCTAGACTCCTTCTCAAATGCTAATGAAACCAATGATTTGATCCATTAAACAGTAGCAAAATGTTTCACGTAATTTTCCATCTAGTAAGTGATGGGACTTCCCTGGTGGCTCAAATGATAAAGAAACTGCTTACAATGCAGGAGACTGAGGTTCAGTTCCTGGATTGGGAAGATTTCCTGGAGAAGGGAATAGCTACCACTCCAATATACTTTCCTGGAGAATTCCATGGACCAAGGAGCCTGACATGCTGCAGTCCATGGGGCTGCAGAGTCAGATATGACTGAGTGACTAACAGTGAGTGGTATAGAAGAGAATCTTCAACTCATAGACCATTTATGTCACTTATTAACAGTTGCCTTGGTAGACTTAAGTAAATCATATGTCTGTTTTTATCTCCCTTTTGGAACATATGCTTCTCATCATTACTCATTTTAGTATTTCTCACAGTATCTAAGACTACATCATGCTCTGAGTACAAACTCAATAAATGGCTGCAGAACTAAAATGAAAATCAACTAAACTGCTATTAGCCATTGTCGAAAAGCTGAATGGAGGGAAAGATATGCTCTTTTTCATATTTTGATATTTCATGAAAACATGAAATACCATTTAAAGTAGTTAGAATGATCAAAATTCAGACAATATGGATGAAGTAATAAGGAGGGAGATCTCTATTGTGATTTTCAGGATATGTACAACTTTCAAAATGTAATCTACAAAATGTCTTAAAAATATATATAGCATTTCAGGAACATATCTCCATGAAAAGTCTTGTTTCAGGTTCTGTATACTTGTATGAAATTGGTCTGCAAATAAATGAAAAGGAATACAAAAAATATTGCAGTAAATATGCTCTTTCATAGAGATTTCTCTTTGTGATTAGAGACAGTAACACAGCACTGAAACACAGAATGAAAAAGGGGGCAAAGATTTAAGTCAAAAAGCTTTCATGCCATTAACCCTTAGAAGATTTGCAGAGTGAGAAATATGATAAATGACTGCTCTCCAGTTTTATCCACAGTTGACCTTTTTTATATGATGCAAGAAAATTTGAAAGAAGCCGACTCCCAAAAAGCACAGCTTACTGTCAGCAAATTTGAATTTCATTTCCTGAAATGTCATTGGAATAAAACATATCTTCATTGTTAAAGGGTTTTTCATTGTAGCTGGACAAATGTGCTAATGTATGACATTCAGCAAAAATAACCTTTCATGTTTCAGACCTGGTTTCAGAAAGCACTACATCCAACATGGGAAAAGGGGAACTGTATCATCTCATCTGCCATGAACAAACCCTCAGAATCTCGTTCCATGGGGGAATTTTGTCACTGGCGCTAACTACCATGGCCACAGAAAATTTAATAAAAAGCCTTTAGTCACAGCAAGAGGCTCTCAAGGTGTGGTGGTGCTCTAGTTTTATTACCTTAACTGTGCCTGCATAATAAAACCATTACTGAGCCAGAGTAAATATTGTAAATCATACATTCTCACCTACAAAAGTTCATAATGAACTGAGTATAAATATCAGCAAAATATACAAATAACAAAACTACTCAAATACATACTGCATGTTAATGAAGACTGAAGGCAATTATTGACTTCTCTGGGATGCAGCTTAAAATACAGTTGCCAGCTGGAGAAACCTAGTGACACAAATATAGCATGAAAAGATGCTCAACATCACTCATTATCAGAGAAATGCGAATCAAGACAACAATGAGGTACCATTTCACACCAGTCAGAATGGCTGTGATCCAAAAGTCTACAAGCAATAAATGCTGGAGAGGATGTGGAGAAAAGGGAACCCTCTTACACTGTTGGTGGGAATGCAAACTAGTACAGCCACTATGGAGAACAGTGTGGAGATTCCTTAATAAATTGCAAATAGAACTGCCTTATGACCCAGCAATCCCACTGCTGGGCATACACAATGAGGAAACCAGAACTGAAAGAGACATGTGTACCCCAATGTTCATTGCAGCACTGTTTATAATATCCAGGACGTGGAAGCAACCTAGATGTCCATCAACAGATGAATGGATAAGAAAGCGGTGGTACATATACACAATGGAGTATTATTCATCCATCAAAAAGAATACATTTGTATCAGTTCTAATGAGGTGGATGAAACTGGAGCCAATTATACAGAGTGAAGTAAGCCAGAAAGAAAAACACCAATACAGCATACTGACACATATATACGGAATTTAGGAAGATAGTAATGATGACCCTGTATGTGAGACAACAAAAGGACACAGACATAGACAATGGACTTTTGGCCTCAGAGGGAGTAGGAGAGGGCGGGATGATCTGGGAGAATGGCATTGAAGAATATATACTATTATGTAAGAAACGAATCACCAGTCTATGTTTGATACAGAATGCAGGACGCTTGGGGCTGGTGTACGGGGATGATCCAGAGAGACGTTGTGGGGTGGAAGGTGGGAGGGGGACTCGGGATTGGGAGCTTGTGTGCACCTGTGGTGGATTCGTGTCGATGTATGGCAAACCCAATAGAGTATTGTAAAGTTAAATTTAAAAATAAATAAATTAAAAAAAAAAGAAAAAAAAAAGAAAAACATCAATACAGTATATTAATACATATATATGGAATTTAGAAAGATGGCAACAATAACCCTGTATGTGAGACAGCAAAAGAGACGCAGATGTACAGAACAGACTTTTGGACTCTGTGGGAGAGAGGGAGGGCAGAATGATTTGGGAGAATGGCATTGAAAAATGTATAGTATCATATAAGAAATGAATCGCCAATCTAGGTTCGATGCAGGATACAGGATGCTTGGGGCTGGTGCACTGGGATAACCCAGAGGGATGGTATGGGGAGGGAGGTGGGAGAGGGGGTTCAGGAGTGAGAACTTATGTACACCTGTGGTGGATTCATGTTGATGTATGGCAAAACCAATACAGTATTGTAAAGTAAAAATTAAAAAAACAAACAAAAACTGAAGGCTGGAAAGCAGTGAAATCTCATTGTAGTAACCCTGTCACTAACTTAGAGCAAATTACATCAGTTATTTTTTGAATGTGGGATTTATCAAATTTCATTTTGTTATTGTGCATATTCACTTAAGAGTCACTGAAGTAGTTTGTTGCCAGTCCAATAGCAGTCTCTATTAGTTTTTGTTTAGAGAACCCTGAATTTTTTCAATAATCTACCTTCACTGGATTATGACATTGTCCTTTAAGGGGTCAATTCTGATGAATCTATTCTAATCAAGTAATTATATTTCTCTTGCCAGTGACTGGTTTATGAGTGAATATGGTATTCAACTTAGTCAGTTGCATGTGCATTTAGGGACACTGCTGGATGACTTGTATAAATATGATATGAAATGTTGAGTACAGCAGTCTCATGGTCCACGTCAACCATTTTGATATCATGAATGGAACACATGTTTAGATTAAGCTAACGTATGAGGTTGGCATAAAGACAAATAGAAAGAACCTAGTTTATAATGTTAGTAACCTACTCAATTAACTAATCTATGAGATTCCTTTAATGTGAGATAATAAATGCAATTAATATTTAAAGGAGTTAAATTATGGTTTTTTATTACCTGTAGCTGAGATCAGCCTGACTGATCAATACAATCATATTTTCAGAGGGAAATAACAATCTATAAAAAATGTTTATGTCAAAGACAATTATTAAAATATTTTTAATGAAATCTGTGATAAACTATATCATAAAGTAAGTACAGAACAATTACAATAAAATCTATTTGGGTTACATGGTCAAAAAAGTTTAGATTATATAGATACCACAGTATTTTCTATAGAAAGTTTGTTTATAGTATACATTATTCACGTTTTCAATAATTCTTAGTTGCTTTTCAATTTTTGGAAAATCAGGAAAGTGTTATAGAATTTTGAGAAGAAAATAAATACTAGAATATTTTAAAATTGGATTTTGAGAAAAATAATTTTTTTCATTTCAGGACATATTATGATTGTCATTATTCCCTAAATATTAAGTTTTAAATGGGTTAGATAAACAGATTATCTGGATTCCATAGAACTTTCACCCAAATCATGATCTTATAGTAGTACACCATTTACTCTTGACTATGTTTTCAGAGCTACAAACTTGCACAGTTTTAACAAGTTACCAACAGCTGATTATNTATGATTGTCATTATTCCCTAAATATTAAGTTTTAAATGGGTTAGATAAACAGATTATCTGGATTCCATAGAACTTTCACCCAAATCATGATCTTATAGTAGTACACCATTTACTCTTGACTATGTTTTCAGAGCTACAAACTTGCACAGTTTTAACAAGTTACCAACAGCTGATTATACCACAGTTATTTTGGTGTTCATATTTAGAAATCATGATAACAATAAGCCCCTGCATGTATTATCTCATTATGACATTTCTCAGACTAATAACATGAAGTTGTCAGTTGCAGCCATAGCCTTTGTAACCAGGATATTACACAGGGCATGCCCTGAGATGAGTTTATTTTCTTTTAGCCTATAATTTTCTTAAATCATCTTTAGTTAAAATACTAAAAAACTGACATATATGCCAAAAAACAAAAACAACTTACTCTTCAGATGAAGTGTTTTATAGCATCAATTCAGAAGTTAATATTTAAAATTATGATTAGACATTTTCCGCTGATTGTCCAGTTCAGTCGCTCAGTCATGTCCAACTCTGCAACCCCATAAATTGCAGCATGCCAGGCTTCCCTGTCTATCACTAACTCCAGGAGCTTGCTCAAACTTATGTCCATAGCATTGGTGATGACACCCAACCATCTCATTCTCTGTTGTCCTCTTTTCCTTCTGCCTTCAATTTCCCAAGCATCAGGGAATTTTCCAAAGAGTCAGTTATTCACATCAGGTGGCCAAAGTATTGGAGTTTCAGCTTAAGCATCAGTCAGTCCTTCCAATGAATATTCAGGGTTGATTTACTTTAGGATGGACTGGTTGGATCTTCAACACCACAATTCAAAAGCATCAATTCTTCGGCACTCAGCTTTCTTTTTTTTTTTTTTNCTGAGTGACGAAGAATTGATGCTTTTGAAGTGTGGTGTTGGAGAAGACTTTTGAGAGTCCCTTGAACTGCAAGGAGATCCAACCAGTCCATTCTGAAGGAGATCAGCCCTGGGATTTCTTTGGAAGGAATGATGCTAAAGCTGAAACTCTAGTACTTTGGCCACCTCACGGAAGAGTTGACTCATTGGAAAAGACACTGATGCTGGGAGAGATTGGGGACAGGAAGAGAAGGGGACGACAGAGGATGAGATGGCTGGATAGTATCACGGACTCGATGGACGTGAGTCTGAGTGAACTCCGGGAGTTGGTGATGAAAAGGGAAGCCTGGCGTGCTGCGATTCATGGGGTCGCAAAGAGTTGGACACGACTGAGCGACTGAAGTGAACTGAACTGAAAAGTGTTTACTCTTTGATTTAATCAATTACTATGAACTTGGTTAAAGCTACATTTTAAGGAGTCGAAAAAGTTAAGGAGTGGAAAAATCTTTCTCTTCCCCCCACCTCCCATGCCTGTTGGAGCTGAATATTTGGCTGGTGGAGCAGTATGTGATTAAGAAATTTGTTATATGGTGGGGAAGTTTTGAGTAAATATGTAAAATGACTGAAGGTAAAGTCAGGTTTCTCATGGAAAGGAAGAGGAGTTACACAATTGTGGGAGACAAAAACAGAGGCAAAAATAAACCATGTCTTCTTGAATTTGAATTGAAGATATCCAAAAGGAAATCATGGCTTTAGATGAATCTATTAAGAGCTATACAGATGTAAATATACATGTGTGTGCATGCAGAGGTATGCATTTAGGATATATATTTTCTTCCTCTGTCAACTTGAAGAAGTTAGAAGCAATGAAACCTCTGTAACAAAGTTCTAATGTATAGCATAAGGAACTATAGTCAAAATCCTGTAATAACATAATAGAAAAGGATATGAAAAGAATAAGTATGTAATATATAGATGTATGTAATAAATATATATGTGTGTATAACTGAGTCACTATGCTGTACACCAGAAATTAACATAATATTATATATCAACCAAATGTCAATTAAAAAAAAAAGTAAGCCCTCTATAGCAATGATCGCTGTTAGCATCTAGCTCTCTTATTTTTAAATGATGTTCTCCCATTTGGCACAGTGATAAAGAATCTGCCTGCCAATACAGGCGACACAGAGATGCAAGTCTGATTCCTGCAGTAGGAAATTGCAATATGATCTAGTATTCTTGCCTGGAAATTTCCATAGGCAGAGAAGCCTGGTGCACTGTAGTCCATGGGTTGGACTTGAGTGAGCTGGACATGAACTGGGTACGAATGAACCACACACACACACTCTACTAAAATAAACCAAGACTCTTTGGAGAGCCAGCTGTACCAGAACTAGAAAGGGAGAGTAGCAGAAGCTAAGGAACTGCTCTCACAAAAATTACACTGAAAAGACAAAAGTGAGCTTGAGGAGAATGCTCCTGACCAAATTTGAGACACTTTAAGCATCAAAATAAAGTAAGATAGTAACAAAAGATCACTCTCTGAATAAAATAAGAGTCTCTAAAGTCACACCAATATTATTTAAAAAGGAGTATATATATAAACAAATGTTTAAAAGGAGAAGGGAAATCTTTCGTTAATGGTGGAATACCAATGAATAAATACAACTTACAGCAAAATTAGGGAACTGCTATTTGGAAATGATCACAGCAATAATTGCTTCAGGCAAGTAAAAGTGAGTGCTAAGCCAAGGAAGTAAAAATTTTACAAATAAAAATGTGTTTTTTCCTCACAAAATAGTTACCAATTACTTACTAGTTATTAAATACAAAATAATTATTAACTTTATAGTGGAGAAACTTTATAGACACCATCTGCTTCTGGAGAGAAAAGTTAACATCATCAAGTACAGGACAAATTAGTGTCATGTGTCTCTTATGTGATACACTAAAAAGAACTCACTAGCACCTCAGTGATTTTCCTGATAAAATGCATGATCTGAACATAACTTTGAGGAAACATCACTTCAACCTGAACTGAGGGACATTGTACAAAATAGTTGACGTATACATTTTTAAAATGTGAAGATAACAAATTAGAAGGAAAGAGTGGAAAAACTTGAATAAAACTAAAGAGATATCTCATCCAGGTTCAACATGTGGTGTTGAATTAGCTCTTGGACCTAAGGGGAAAAAAACAGATAAGTATTAATAAGCTCTTAATTTCATTGTTAATATATCTTTAATTTCCTGATTTTATACTGCCATTGTTAATCAGGAAGGTGTCATTTTATGGAATAATCATTCAATTATGAAGGGATAATGGAGAATCATTTTAGCAAATGACCCTCAAATGGTTCAGGAAAACATTAAGTATAAATACAGATAAGAAGCTTTCCAGGTGGCACTAGTTGTAAAGAATCTGCCTGCCAATGCAGATGTTAAAGGTGTGAGTTTGGTCCCTGGGTCAGGAAGAACCCTGAAGGAAGGCATGGCAACCCACAGTATTCTTGCCTGGAGAATCCTACAGACAGGGTATCCTGGCCTGCTACAGTCCGTAGGGTCACAAAGAATCAGACATGACTGAAGCAACTTAGCACATATGCACCTAAATATAGATGTGAAAATTATAAGATAAAATGTGATAAAATCTTACAATTGAGAAATGTGATTAAATGATATGTAGAAATTCTTTTTTCTATTCTAATGCTTTTTTAAAAAAATAGAGTTTCTGGATCAGTTTTAGATTCACAGCAAAACTGGGCAGAAATTACAGATAATTTCCATATACTCCCTGCCACACAGAGGGCAGAACCTTTGATATCAAGATCACTCATCAGAGGGGTGAATTTTTTACAATGATGAATCTATATGGACATATTGGTATCCTCCAAATTTGAGATTTTACGCTTAATTTACCTTATGTTACATTTGATTTTGGTGTTGTTTTCCATGAGTTTTGAGCAATGCATAACATGTATTTGACATGACTGAGTGACTAACACACACATAGACATATGACATGTATCTATCATAATACTCTCATAAAGAATAGATTCAGTGATCTAAAATTTTTCTCTTCTTTCTCTATACATGCCATCATTCCTCCAAGTTTCTGGCAATCATTTTTGCTGTCTTCACAGTCCCCCCCCCCCCCCCCCCC
>SJYV01055738.1:788001-811864 GCA_006410875.1 Neotragus pygmaeus
CCCCCGCGCACCACAGTGTCATATAATTGGAATCATATAGTTTGTAGCCTTTTCAAATTACACTTAGTTATATGCATTTAAGTTTCCTCCATGCTTTTTTCATGGCTTGATAGCTCATTTCGTTTTAGAATAATACTCCATTGTCTGAATATGCCATAACTTGCTCATCATTCATTTATTGAAAAACATCTTCATTTCTTCCAAGTTTTGGTGATTTTGAATAAAGCCACTATGAACATTTGTATGCTGTTTTTGTACAAACACAAATTTTCAACTCCTGAGGTAAATACCAAAGATCTTGATATGATAAAAGTATGTTTAGTTTTATTTAAAAAAACTGGCAAACTGTCTCCAAAGTGGCTGTTTCTTATGACCTTTTAATATTCAATTTTATTTCTAAATAAAAAGTTAACCCCAAACAAAAGGAGGTAAGTAGGCAAATAAGTTTTTAAAATGTGATCAGTGTCATGAGGTAAACACACAAAAAACCACATGACAGTGGGTATCTACTACAGAGGGATGTTAAAACAGGAAGAAGTAGCAATGATGCTGAGTTCTGAGATATGAGGAGTTTAGTCTTGCAAAGGGTGGAGGAGTCACAGAGGAAGAGCCTAGTGTATGCCAAGAACCTGAGGCAGGAGACAATTTAACATATTAGAGGAAGTGGAAGAAGATTTAGTATAGCTAGAACCTGAACAAAACTGAAATTGGAGAAAAAAGGGTAAGTAATGAATCGAGCACAATTAATGGAGATATCTAGCAAATAGTGCAGTAGACAGAGCCTGGAACTTCTTTCAGTGCCACCTTTGTTTGGCTTCTCCCTATTCCCCAGCTTACTTCTTCCATTGTTGTTATTGCTGTTCAGTCACTAACTCGTGTCTGAACTATAGTCCCTCATGCTTCTCTGTTCAAGGGCTTTCCTAGGTAAAAATACTGGAGTGGGTTGCCTTTTCTTTCTTCAGGAAATCTTCCTGACCCAGGGATCAAACCTGGGTCTCCTGAATCATAGACAGGTTCTTTACCACTAAGCCACTTTTTCTTCTAAATATCTCCCTAATAAACCATTTACACATAAATCCTTGGCTCAAAGTAAGATTTTGGGAGACTAACAAGTCAAACCCCAAGCCTTCTGCCTAAAAATATATAGACAATAGTCATGCAATGTTGTTTTTGAGGTATCATTATGCCAGAAAACATTACATGATGAATAAATCATAGACTTCTTAATGTGAAGTCCATTATAAGCTGGCTAAAAGACACAGTCATACAGTTTTACAACTGAGAGATGCACCTTTGAAATCATGTAATGCAAGCTTTTCATTTTACCAATAAACTGAGGCTTAAGCAATGTGGGAATTCCTATCAAGAGCTTGTCAGAAAGGTCACATTTTATGACCCTCTAATCTCTTTTTTACAGAATATAGCCTAAATAAGTAGTCATAAACTCAATGATTTATGTATAGATATTTCCATCTGACTATTATATACAATAGTAAAAAAAATTGGAAGCCATCTAAATGTCCAAATTATGAGGAAGGATAAATACATTACATAATATGTATTGGCATATTTATTAATATAATAAAAATAGGACTCTAAAAGAACATTTGAGAGATGTGAAAAGGCTCAGAAGTTTAAGTGGAAGGAAAGGGTATAAACAGGCACATTCATTAGAAGGAAAGAATGGAAGGAATATATCAAAATATTAATAGCAGTTATCTCTGGGTAAGTGATTTATATTTTCTTTTTATACCATTATTGATTTTCAAAATTTGCCAGAATAAGCATATATTACTTTTATCAGCATTAACTTTTTTAAAAAACAGGAATATAAATTTAGTCTTACAGAATTCAAATGACATGTTCCAAGGTCAGACATCACTACAGGGCTGAAGATCCAAGAATCTTGATTCTTAGTCTTGGTCTCTACTCTCTGAAAATATATTATCATCATTGTTTTTTTTTTTTTTTTTATGAATCAGAGAAGTTCCAAAGTGAATTTGGTTCACTGATGTCTAGTAACTTTGTTTTGGAAAAGGAATAGTTCTTTTCTTTGGTACATCATAGTTTCAAGAGCCTATGTTAATTCAGTTCAGTTCAGTTCAGTTCTGTCGCTCAGTTGTGTCCGACTCTTTGCGACCCCAAGAATTGCTGCATGCCAGGCCTCCCTCTCCATCACCAACTTCCAGAGTTCACTCAGACTCACGTCCATCGAGTCAGTGATGCCATCCAGCCATTTCATCCTCTGTCTTCCTCTTCTCCTCCTGCCCCCAATCCCTCCCAGCATCAGAGTCTTTCCAATGAGTCAACTCTTCACATGAAGTGGCCAAAGTACTAGAGTTTCAGCTTTAGCATCATTCTTTCCAAAGAAATCCCAGGGCTGATCTCCTTCAGAATGGACTGGTTGGATCTCCTTGCAGTCCAAGGGACTCTCAAGAGTCTTCTCCAACACCACAGTTCAAAAGGGTCAATTCTTTGGCGCTCAGCCTTCTTCACGGTCCAACTCTCACATCCATACATGACTACTGGAAAAACCATAGCCTTGACTAGACGGACCTTAGTTGGCAAAGTAATATCTCTACTTTTGATTATGCTATCTAGGTTGGTCATAACGTTTTCCAAGGAGTAAGCGTCTTTTAATTTCATGGCTGCAGTCACCATCTGCAGTGATTTTGGAGCCCCCCAAAATAAAGTCTGACACTGTTTCCACTGTTTCCCCATCTATTTCCCACGAAGTGATGGGACAAGATGCCATGATCTTCGTTTTCTGAATGTCGAGCTTTAAGCCAACTTTTTCACTCTCCTCTTTCACTTTCATCCAGAGGCTCTTTAGTTCCTCTTCACTTTCTGCCATAAGGGTGGTGTCATCTGCATATCTGAGGTCATTGATATTTCTCCCGGCAATCTTGATTCCAGCTTGTGTTTCTTCCAGTCCAGCGTTTCTCATGATGTACTCTGCATAGAAGTTAAATAAACAGGGTGACAATATACAGTCATGATGTACTCCTTTTCCTATTTGGAACCAGTCTGTTGTTCCATGTCCAGTTCTAACTGTTGCTTCTTGACCTGCATACAGATTTCTCAAGAGGCAGGTCAGGTGGTCTGGTATTCACATCTCTTTCAGAATTTTCCACAGTTTGTTGTGATCCATGCAGTCATCTCCTTGCAGTCCAAGGGACTCTCAAGAGTCTTCTCCAACACCACAATTCAAAAGCATCAATTCTTTGGTACTCAGCTTTCTTCACAGTTACTTAAGTAAGTATATACCCATTGTTCCGTAGTGATGGACAAGGAGGAAGACTGTGGTTGTCTCTGACAAACAAAGTGTTTTTCAGAGATAGTCTCTGAGAAGGAGGTGAAAGTGAAAGTGAAGTTGCTCAGTTGTGTCAGACTCTTTGCGACCCTATGGACTGCAGCCTACCAGGCTCCTCGTCCATGGGGTTCTTCAGGCAAGGATACTGGAGTGGGTTGCCAAGTCCTTCTCCAGGGGATCTTCCCAACCTGGAGATAGAACCCAGGTCTCGCACATTGCAGGTGTATTCTTTACCATCTGAGCCACCAGGGAAGTCCTGGTGAGAAGGAGACAGATATGTTAAAACACAGGTCAAGAAAGTGTCAGTTGCTCATTCCTGCTTGAATCTTTGTGATCCCATGGACTGTAGCCTGCCAGGCTCTTCTGTCCATGGAACTCTCCAGACAAGAAAACTAGAATAGGTTGCCATGCCCTTCCCCAGGGGATCTTTCTGATCCAGGGATCGAACCTGGGTCTCCTGCATTGCAGGCAGATTCTTTACCATCTGAGCCACCAGGGAAGCAGAGATCAAGAAGCTAATGGTAACAAATTAAATATTTTTGATTTATGTATTACAGTCCTTTCAACCAAGTTTTCACCTAACATTTATGAATCTCAAAGTACAAATGAGAGCACACTAGCATATGTCTTAATATTTAGAAGTTATTAAATCAAGACAATAAATATCACACCTTGACATATACACCTTCATACTGGAGAAATATTTTGAAACATTGGATAGCTCATAATTTTGTTGTATAGAGCATGCCATCTTTGTTCCATAATTTGCAAAATATTTTAATTTATAGATTTATAAGTAGTACTTAAGTGACATAACCATTTAATTATTTCATTTTAAAATTATCTTCTGATTTTCTGTTTGTAGACTCACTTAATCTCAGTGCTTGCCCACTTACAAAGTCTATCAAGTAAATTTTGGCACAAATATAATAAAAGAATGGGAAAAAACATCATATTTTCATCATAAAATGTCATTAAAGTTTCATCAAGAAGATCAAGGAGTGCTGTCCTCTTTTAACAAAATGGGATGCTCCAGGCAAAATATCACATGATGAAGTTTTTCCTGTGAATGACTACCTAAAAAGAATGACATATTTTCTCTTTGTTTTTATACCTATTTTCACATGTCAACTGTTGAGTTTGAAAAAATCATGCAGGTTATCATTGTTGAAAGGGATTTAGTCTGAAATTTCACTTAAATAATCGATTTCACCATCCTTAGAATCTACAGCCAGTAATGCATTTTGTATTCATTTTAAGATTAAGCTAATTACTATAAAATGTCTTCTACTGATAATTGTACTTTTCTTTAACTTTAAGAACAGAAAATATCAAATTGTGACTTTTAATTTGTTTAAAGAAAGTTGAGAAACAGACCATAAATATGTGAGGCTTCCAATCATTTTTTGTGGTTTCTTGAAATCAGTTGCAATACTTTAGCATGCAACAACACTAAAAAATATTGAATTGGTGATAATTTATTTCATTATTGTGTGATTCTTCTAAGAAACAGCATCATTCTGTTCTCTCATTGTATTATAAATCTATGTTAACACAAGTGGGAATAATTTATGAGTAATGATTGAATAATAACAATTATGATTAACAGTTTAAATGGCAAATAAGACAGTAAATAGAAAAATGGTTCAACATATAGAAATAATATCACTAAGATCCCATAAGGTATCAGATTTATACAGGTAATGAATCCTTGTGATAATTGCAAGGTAGATTTAATTTAATTTTATTCTATTAAAAATAAGTGATCATTATTCTTTCAAAGACCTCTAGAAAAAAGTAAAGTTCATGTAATTTCTATTTTTACAAAGAGTTAGAGCTCATAAAAAAATAAAAATAAAAATTAGGATCAAGAAATCTTAATGTTATTGAGGGTTAATAGAGACATGATTTCAACTGATTTGCAGCTGCAGAATAAGATATAGAGACTTTGCTGGAAAACATGAGAGTTTGTGTCTGTAGCTAATGACTCAAAACTGAATCTGACTTACACTGATGAGTAAGAACTTTTTGAAAAAATTTAAAAACTATTTAACTTCCTTGAGCATTTTGAACTTGTCATACATATTTTTAAATCACACATTTAAAGAGTTTGAAATTATGCAATTTCTAGAATTTATCAATAGTGACATTTCAAATAAAATGTTACATCATTCTTTAAAATGGCACCCTAATTTGATTCCTTTTCTCTCCTCTCAGAAATACAAAAAATTCTCCCTTAAAATTTAGAAGTGTTACTTCTCTATCTTCTTTATTAAAAGGTTTTCCTTCCATTTTCCTCACATATTTAGTCTTAACTTTGTGTTTAAAAATCTTTTATTAATGTTCTTTTTATGCTTCCCTGCAGTATCTATATAATTAAATTTATTTTAATAGTAGTTACCATTTTCTCCAAATGTTATTTTCATTCCTTCTGCATAGAGTAAAATTTAAAGAAGTTACTATTAGTAATAAACTGATTAAAATAATACAAATATATATTTTCACAAACAAAAAATAAAATTAAAATTATCTTGTGATGATTTTCATAATGATATGGATGGGTTTGGGGTTTATGTTATCTTGATTAAAAATACAATGAAATATTTTTGGTGGGAAAATATAGTTTAAATTCAAACACTTTTCAAAATATATCCCATAAGTATTTCCATTTATTTGGAGCAAAGGAATAATATCACTGAGTGATAGTATATATATCACTAAATATCACTAACCTAGATAGTATATTCAAAGGCAGAGACATTACTTTGCCATAAAGTTCTGTCTAGTCAAGGCTATTGTTTTTCCAGTGGTCATGTACGGATGTGAAAGTTGGATTGTGAAGAAAGCTGAGTACTGAAGAATTTATGCTTTTGAACTATGGTGTTGTAGATGACTCTTGAGAGTCCCTTGGACTGCAAGGAGATTCATCCAGTCCATCCTAAAGGAGATCAGTTCTGGGTGTTCATTGGAAGGGTTGATGCTAAAGCTGAATTTCCAATACTTTGGCCACCTCATGTGAAGAGTTGACTCACTGGAAAAGACTCTGATGCTCGAAGGGATTGGGGACAGGAGGAGAAGGGGACGACAGAGGATGAGATGGCTGGATGGCATCACTGACTCGATGGACGTGAGTTTGAGTAAACTCCGGGAGTTGGTGATGGACAGGGAAGCCTGGCGTGCTGCAGTTCATGGGGTTGCAAGGAGTCGGACACAACTGAGCAACTGAACTGAACTGAACTGAACTGAAATATCACTAAAAGAGAAGAGTGATAGTTTATAAGCAACCTTGATGTAATTAGAGCTGTGCCTTCTAAGGCTGATTTAACTGTTTGATGTTACCTCTGATACCAGTCATTTTCTACAGAAAAACTAATATTTGCTTGTGGCTCAACTTATATCTTTTATATGTGGGACTACAATAAACCAAAGTTTACAGTGTGAATATTGCACAGTGTATATTGGCAGCTCTGTCTTAAACTAACACTGCTATGATATTAATGGGCCAGAAAGTATTACCTGAAAAATGGACAATAAGCTGCTAACTTTTCATACACCCCTATTTTTATGATTTGTATTTTAATATTCATTTCTACAGTATAATATTTAATATATTTTTTAATATGTTGCTAATTATTTTTAAAATTTTCTTTAAAAGGAAATCAGTTATTAAAAGTACAGATTTTTTAAAATGTTGATCAATATGATTATCTCTGTGATTTCTAGTGAAGAGAGAAACAGAAACTTCAGCTATTAGCTATGTCTAAAATGATTTATAATAGCAATGTTTATTTTTTTAATCTACTAAGACTGTTGGGAAATTTATTATATTTTATTAGAACTTACTTAAAGTATTGTACTTTAATTTAAAATGAAATCTTTTTAATGTGATATTAAAATTTTTGAAATAGAATACTTAAATT
This sequence comes from Neotragus pygmaeus, assembly GCA_006410875.1. Classification (NCBI taxonomy): domain Eukaryota; kingdom Metazoa; phylum Chordata; class Mammalia; order Artiodactyla; family Bovidae; genus Neotragus; species Neotragus pygmaeus. The sequence continues at coordinate 795,235 of SJYV01055738.1, forward strand.
TGATATGATATTAAATTTTATTTTTTAAAATGTAAACATGTCTAAATCTTTCCATATTTCTTTACATTATTGAGTATATACATTGCTGTGAAATTTCAGAATTAAATACAATTTTATAATTTTTAACATATCATTTATTAGCCAAATCTACTATTGTAGCCTACTAGACAGAATAAGGACTCTATGTCTTGGAACATGTGGATATGTCACCGACACAACAAAGAGACTTCACAGATATGATTAAGGTTACAAATCTTAAAATGGCAAAATTACCCTGGATTATCCTTCTGAGCACATTTTCATTACATGAGTAATTAGAAAGCAGTAAACTTTGCCTGTTGTGGTCAGACATAGATGCAACAACAGAAAATGGATTAGAGGTGATGTGGGAACCACTGGACCTATATTCTTGCTGGCTTGAAGATGAAGAAAGAAGGCTGAAAACCAAGAAATGCAGGCAGATTTTAGAGGCTGGAAAGAGCACAGAAATTGAGTGTCCCTCTGAAGTCTTGAGCTTCCCTGGTGGCTTCCAGAGGTTAAAGCGTCAGCCTGCAATGTGGGAGACCTGGGTTTGATCACTGGGTTGGGAAGATCCCCTGGAGAAGGAAATGGCAACTCACTCCAGTATTCTTGCCTGGAAAATCCCATGGACAGAGGAGCCTGGTGGGCTATACTCCACAGGGTAGCAAAGAGTCAGACACGACTGAGTGACTTCACTTCACTTCTAAAGTCTCCAGAAAGAAATACATTCTACCTAAGCCTTGGTTTTTGACCTGTTAGACCATGTTACAATCCTGATTCCAGAACTTTAAGATAGTATATTGGTACTGTTTTAAGCCACTAAATTTGTGGTAATTGGTTACAACAATAATAGAAAAGTAACACATTTATTATGGTATTTTGATTGAATAATATAAGACATTTATTTCATCTGTTATCCATTAAAATCTGTTATCCCTCCCCCAGAAAAGTATACAAGAGCAGCAATACTCCTTTTTTTTGGACATGTCTTTCATTGACCAGGGCCACATTTCTTTGTCTTCAATAATTCCCTTATGAATTTTCTAATCTTTTTACTAATAGCAATACAGAGTCCTTCGATCAAATAAAACATTATCAATATCTTAATAGCATGTATTTGGAAATAATACAATTTCATTCACAGTGATATTAGCAACAGAAATCAACAACTTAATATTTCAGTACCTGAGAGAAATCAAATCAAGGTATGTGTTAGAAAGTAAAATATGCTTGTAGGTTATTCTAAATTCTTTACATTTATGATGAAGCTTTGCAAATGTGTTTCTAAATCAAATCTGATTTAATAGAAGCAATTGTGAAAACACAGACTAAAATTTTAATGTTTTGAGACTTCAGTTCATTTGCTCAGTCGTGTCTGACTCTTTACAACCCCATGAATCACAGCATGCCAGGCCTCCCTGTGCATCACCAACTCCCGGAGTTCACTCAGACTCACGTTCATTAAGTCAGTGGTGCCATCCAGCCATCTCATCCTCTGTTGTCCCTCTCCTCCTGCCCCTAATTCCTCTCAGCATCAGAGTCTTTTCCAATGAGTCAACTCTTCACATGAGGTGGCCAAAGTACTGGAGTTTCAGCTTTAGCATCATTCCTTCGAAAGAAATCCCAGGGCTGATCCCAGTCCTCTTTAATAATTTTTTACTCTCAGAATTATCATCACTTATTTCCATAAAATCTCAAAAGTAATACAATAACTAAATATAATGATCTCATCAAAGATGAAAGATGTTTAACAACTATAGCTTTTGTATTTTTATATATTTCTGTGTAAAAAATCCACCCCCAAATCTAGAAACTGAAATGATAACCACTTATTATTTAATCTGTGGGTCAGAAATATGGGTACCACTTAGTGGGGCATCTCTGTGGGGTTCAAGGTCTCCTATCAGGATGTTGGAAGGGTGTTACCCAGGGCTGCAGTGTTATCTCAGGACTTGATGAAATGAAACATCTGCTGTCAAGCAGATGTTGCTTGCAGGGTTCAGTTCCTCCTGGATTATTAAACTAAGATCTCAGATCTTCCCCATCATGCAGAAGTCTCTGAATAGGGTTCTTTACAACATGGTATCTTCTCCCAGCATGAGAATCCAAAGAGAGAAAGGGTGACAGTGTCAAAAATGGATGTCACGATTTTTGTGATCTAAACTTCAATGCATTGTCCCACTACTCCTTCTGTATTCTCTTCTTTTGATGCAAGTCACTGAATCTAGCCTGTATTCAAAGAGGAGGTTAAATAAAAACATGGATGCTATAAGGTAGGGACCGTTGCATGCGATCTTAAAGGCTGCCTACCACACGAGCTGTTTAGAATCAATACTCTTGTTAATTATTTTTAATGAAAAAAAAGATATTCTTATTCAAAGGGTATATAGTCAGTTTCCTTCATTGTTTTATGAAGAATGAGAAAATTTAGCAGTAGATAGGGGAACTCAATGTACATGGCAAATATAGAAATGCAGTCAATTCAAAACCACAGATGATGATGNAAAAAAATTATCTTGCTTTAATATAATGCTGTCACAATGTCTTTATCAGGGAAATATCCATTTCCATTTCCATCATAAAATTAAAACATGAAATGCAATATGGAAGTTACCTGATAGGGGAAAGTTATTATGCTTCCTTGTGGCACATCCAAGTAAAATCTAGATTTGTCTTTTAGAAATATTATAGGACTGTTTCAGAGTTTTCTTTTGTTGTTATGGCTACTCTTTGAAGGTAGATGATTTATTTTGTTTCTGCAGTGAAACTTAACTGTATATCAGTAGAATTGTTGGGTTATGAAGTGGCTGTATGTTTCACACTTTGAGAAACTGCCAGGTTATTTTCCAAAGTAGCANGTTATGGCTACTCTTTGAAGGTAGATGATTTATTTTGTTTCTGCAGTGAAACTTAACTGTATATCAGTAGAATTGTTGGGTTATGAAGTGGCTGTATGTTTCACACTTTGAGAAACTGCCAGGTTATTTTCCAAAGTAGCAGGAAATATATGAGGATGTCCAAATTTTCTACTTCCTCATAAATGCATTTGATTTCATATCTTTTTTTTAATTTTAGTCATCCTAGTGGGTGTAAAGTATCACTTTATAATTCTGATTTGCATTCAGTAATGACTAATAATGCTAAGCATATTTTCATATATATATTGGCTGTCTGGATAACTTGTTTGGGGAAATATCCATTTAGATCATTTTCCCATTCTTTAATGGGTTTCCCAGGTGGCTCAATGGTAAAGAACCTGCCTGTAATGCAAGAGACACAGGTTCGATCCCTGGGTCAGGCAGTTCCCCTGGAGAAGGAAATGGCAACCCACTTGAATATTCTTGCCTGGAAAACCCTATGGACCTAGGAGCCTGGTGGGCTACAATCCATAGGTTTGCAAAAGAGTCAGAGGCTACTTGGAGACTAAACAACAGCAAAGTATTCTTTAATGGGGTCAATTGTCTTTTTATCATTGAGTTGTAATATATTTGGGATACTAGACACTATGCGTCTTGGTACTAGATAAGCAAATGTATGATTTGCAAATATGTTATCTTCATTCACTGGGCTTCCCTGATGGCTCAGCTGATAAAGAATCCACCTGCAATGTGGAAGACCTGGGTTCCATCCTCTGGGTTGGGAAGATCTGGAGAAGGGAAAGTTTACACACTTGAAAGTGTACAGAGTCCATGGAATTCTCCAGGCCAGAATACTGTACTTCTCAAGGGTATCGTCCCAACTCAAGGACTGAACCCAGGTTCTCTGCATTGTAGGTGGATTCTTTACCAGCTGAGCTGCAAGTATTCTGGCCTGGAGAATTCCATGGACTGTGTAGTCCATGAGGTTGCAAAAAGTTGGGCACAACTGAGCAACTTTCACTTTTATCCTCATATACTACTACAGTGTTTTCATTATGTTGAGCTTCCTTGATAGCTCAGATGGTAAATCATGTGCCCTCAATGAGGGAGACCTGGGTTCGATCCCTGGGTAGGGAAGATCCCGTGGAGAAGAAAGTGGCAACCCACTCCAGTACTCTTGCCTGGAAAAGTCCATGGACTGAGGAGCCTGGTAGGCTACAGTCCATGGGGTCACAAAGAGTTGGACACGACTGAGCAACTTCACTTAGCTGTATAGTAAGTTTTGAACTCAGGAAATGTATTTTAACTTCGTTCTTTTAAGCAAATTTTTTCAAAATTGTTTCAATTATTCTGAGTTCCTTTTATTTCTACATGAAGTAGAATATCAGCCTCTCAATTTCTAAACAATAACAACAACAACAACCACCTGTAATTTTGATAGGGGTTAAGTTTTTCAGCTGATGACTACAGGAAGTGATTTCATCTATTTAGATCTTTCTGTAATTCCTTTCAATAATTTTTTGTAGTGTTTATGCACAAGTTTTGTGCATTTTTTGATGCTATTGTAAATGGAATTTAAAAATATTTCATTTGGGATTGTTCATTGCTAGTGTATACAAATTAAACTGATCTTTGTGTCATCTTACCAAATAGCTGACTGGTGACTTAAACATATTTTAGAAACACTGAATGCTTAAAACTAGTCTAAAACTCCATCATTCATGTTTCATAATCAACTGGAGAGAAAACTATTATCCTGTGTTACTATTATCCCATATAAGAGATGCATTATAAAATTTCCTAGTGACATTGAAATATACATTTTTATATTTCTGCATAATTTATACAATGACCCTAATAACTGATCTATAGCAATATTAACAAAGGTAGGCCTAATATATCTGTGCTGCTCCTATGTAGTTTGAAAAACCTTTTATCCTTGGACTTTGACAACCCATAGCAAGACCAAGTGTTGACACCCTCCTTCCTGTGTCTATGTTCTAGCAATCTGTGTCACAAAACTACACTTCAAAGAATCTCTCTTTATCCTACTTGTACTCTGATATCCATACTGGCTTTCTCCCCACCTAGATGCCCTTTTCATTTAACTCAAGCTATGCCACCCTTACTTGAGCACTCTCACTCTAAATAAATACTTTACTCACAATCCTGCTTACTCTCAGACTCTGGTACCTTGCACTCAGTGTCCCTGTGGTTCAGTTCTGATATCCAACACCAGGCATCTCTCCTAAATGATTGCATTCCTCACACTGCTTGGGCTCTAACACCCAGCACTGGGCCATCCTGGCTCTTCTTTCACCATCAACCCCAGTGCAGACACCTGATGTGGTTGGTACCATTTAATAATAAATGTTAATCCATAGAATATCATCTCTTATTCTCTCTTGCTCTCTCTCTACATTGAATATTACTGAAGACAGAAAAATAGCTAACTTTATAAGAGGAGTTAGAGAATCTGGAATCAAGGAATATTATTCACTTTTCAAGTTAGAGTGATAACAACTAGATGAAAAAAGAAGTTTTACGTGATCTTAAGAATATTAAATGCCTTAACATTGTACAAAAGTTTCAAACAATCTCAGTTAGATTTGGAAGGCATATATATCTTATCTAAACCATTATTGAACATGCAATTTCCCTGAGAATATTCCCAGAAAATAGTTGTACAGGTGTTTTTTGCAACAATTCTAGGTGTGAAAATTTACTATTACTGCATTCACTTATAGAATCTAATTTAATGTTCTGTAATTAAAAATAAGCTGTAAACTTTGTAACAATTATTCATGTATTTATTCCTTCTTTGTGTCCTTCATTCTTCAACAAAATATTTTTTGAGGAGCTATAAGTGAAAATTATTCTTCCATAATGGTTTAAAAATATACAAAAATTCCTGTTTCACAGAGTTGACACTCTAATGAGAAGAAAAACAAGATTAATAATGAAAATATAAGATATATTGGCTAGTTATAATTTCTTTGCAGGAGAATAAAGCGATGAAAAGACATATGGACTGTCAGCAAGCACTGGTGGTAATCCAGGTCAATTTTTTTTTTCTCTTTTAATGGTGTAGCAGTCTGACTTATCATCCACTTAGATATTAAGCAGAGAAGGCAATGGCACCCCACTCCAGTACTCTTGCCTGGAAAATCCCATGGATGGAGGAGCCTGGTGGGCTACAGTCCATGGGGTTGCTAAGAGTTGGACACGACTGACCGACTTGATTTTCACTTTTCACTTTCATGCATTGGAGAAGGAAATGGCAACCCACTCGTGTTCTTGCCTGGAGAATCCCAGGAACAGGGGAGCCTGGTAGGCTGCTGTCCATGGGGTCACACTGAGTTGGAAACAACTGAAGCAACTTAGCAGTAGCAGTAGATATTAAGCCTTAATAAATGAGATTTATAAAAGTTAGACTTTGTAAATATGATCAAAGATCTTGAGATAGCAAGTTTTGGATTAGGTCTAAATGCATTCAAAATATCCAACTAAAAGCAAGAAGAAGGGAATGTGAAGTTGAGACACAGAAAATTTTGAAGATTGGATGTTTGTGGCTACAAACCAAAGAATGCTGGCAGCCGCCAGAAGGTTGTAAAAGCAAGGCTTGGATTCTTCCTAGAGACTCCAGCAGGAATGCAACCCTGCCAAACCTTGATTTTGGTCCAGTGACACTATGGATTTTGGAGTCTCCAGAACTGTAAGGGAACACATTTTTACTGTTTTAATCCACCTAGTTTGTAGTAATTTGTTACAGCAGTTACCGGAAACTAATGCTAATGGCATCTAGGAAAGGACTCTCTGAGGAGATATTTGGGTAAAGATATGATGATATGAAGGGCTGAGGGACAGAAAGATCAGAAGTTGGAGTTAAGGGCAGGTTGTGCAAGATTTTTTCAAAGACTTTAAATTTTACTTCTTAATTTGAATTTATATTCACAGGGAAGTGACATTTGAGCTGAGTCTTGAAAAAACAGTTTAAAATATTATAGGAAGAGGGAATAATATATGCAAAAACTTGAAAGTATGAAAAATTTAAGAATACTCTAGTATATTAAAAGATTTAATACCTTTCTGCATGAACCTATCAATTAGAAAGAGTTAAAACCAAAATATGTCCTTTGGTATATGATAATGTTAAGCCATAAAATATGTATACAGCAGTTCCTTTTCCAACTTGTAAGTCTACTACTTGCATGAAGAAGAGTGATCTATAACCTGTACCCTGATGATTAAGTGGTGTTCTTAAAAAAGTAAGGGCTCTTCTTGGCAGGAAAACTAGAAGTTATTTCATCTGATTAGGAATCATACTGCTACTGACATCTTACTACATGTTCAGCTGCATTGTGATTCATTTCCATGAGGTACTCGATTAAAAAAAAAAAATATATATATATACATATATTAGCAGTAGTTAAGAAGTTCTAAATTTAAAGTTCATAATAGTTCAATATAAAGCCAGACATACACCTATCTGTTTATCCATCTATCTATCCATGCATGTGTGCATGCTAAGTCACTTCAGTTGTGTCCAACACTTTGTGACTCTATAGACCATAGCCCACCAGGCTCCTCTCCATGGGAATCTCCAGGAAACAATACTGGAGAAGGTTGCCGTGCCCTCCTCCAGGGGATCTTCACAACCCAGCGATTGAACCCACATCTCCTGAGTCTCCTACATCAGCAGGCAGGTTCTTTAACATTAGTGCCACCTGGGAAGTACCCTATCTATCTATCATCTACTTATATTTATCATCTATCTAGTTGTTATTGTATCTCACTCTCAGTGAATCAAAGTTAAATTTTGTTGTTATTCATTTACTTTTTCTGTTTTATATATATACATATATTCATTTTTGAGTTCCTTATGAATTATACATATATGAAGAATAACATTTACAAATATTTACAAAACCTTACTATATGCCAAGCATGCTTCTGATAACATATGTATTATCTCATTTAATCTCTAGAGCAATAAACACTATCTCCATTTCACAGATGATGAAAATTCATTTTGTTTTCAAAATGGAAGCAGAATATTTAGTATATTTATAACATTATTTGAAATATATAAACTATTAGCTTGTAGTAACATAGAGTAAAAGATCACAGGGCTAAAATAAACTCACAAGCTAGCTCTTATGAATAAATATTAGAAAGGCAAACGTTCAAAACACAAGTGTAAGTCAAGAAGTTGGAATTATACTGGATACTAACATTATGTAGGCCTTGAACAAGATGGAGTGATTGTCCATTTCAAAGTTATAAGCACAAAGTAAGATCATACAGGCAGAGGTAAATAAGCTACTAAGACATTAAGACTCAGTGACTGTATATAGGCAACGTAAATGAATACTCCATTCAACTACAACTTGTTGGTTCAAGGTCTCCATTCAATTGGTGGAAAACACTTCTGAGACTCTAGATATTTTCCTGGTATGAGCACTGTGGGTAAGAAAGGTAAACATACAAATGGAATAAGTGTTAATTCCAGTAAGGACAAAACTCTGTCTCCTTCAAAGTGTAAAGTGTTTGATATAATCACCAGATGGCTGCCTATTTTTCTCAAGAAAAAAATGATACAGGGCTTTGTGTTAATCTCTGTTACAGAAATCTGTAACTTCCAGAAGTAAAAAAAAAAAAAAAAAAAAAAAAAAAATCAGCCCTTGTTGTTGGGTTTACTGCATATGCACATGTGCATGCTAACTTGCTTCAGTTGTGTCTGACTCTTTGTGGTCCTATGGACTATAGCCCATCAGGCTCCTCTGTCCATGGGATTTTCCAGGCAAGAATACTGGAGTGGGTTGCCATGCCCTCCTCCAGGGGATTTTTCCCGACCCGGGGATCGAATCTATGTTTCCTGCATTACAGGTGGATTCTTTACCAGCTGAGCCATGAGGGAAGCTCCTTATTTCATACATGTGAATGCAAAAGTTCATTTCCATGAATCCATTTTGCCAGCACAGAATGACTACCTCATGTTACTTCTCCTCCTCTACACATTAGACAATGAGTACACAACTGAAGCAGTGACCACTGTAATCTATCACCAAATACTTTGAAATCACCAACAAATGGGATTGTGATGCATCAGTTGTCCATTCTTGACTAGCTCCAAACTTTAACCCAGGGTGGACTGTTGCCATTTCCTTCTCCATTGCATGAAAGTGAAAAGTGAAAGTGAAGTCACTCAGTCTTGTCTGCTGAGGGTCGGACATGACTGAGCGACTTCACTTTCACTTTTCACTTTCATGCATTGGAGAAGGAAATGGCAACCCACTCCAGTGTTCTTGCCTGGAGAATCCCAGGGACAAGGGAGCCTGGTGGGCTGCCGTCTATGGGGTCGCACAGAGTTGGACCTGACTGAACTGACTTAGCAGCAGCAGCAGCAGCCTGTAAACTGGGCCCAAGTTCTTTCCTCTGCCATTTGGTTGAAAGGATCCCTTACATACACTAGCTGTAGTTATGCACTGAAGAAGAGTCTTCAGGGTAGTAGAAATGGTTGACAAGTTATCTCTTTTTTTTTTTTTTTTTNCCCATCTTTGCATGAAATGTTCCCTGGGTATCTCTAATTTTCTTGAAGAGATCTCTAGTCTTTCCCATCCTGTTGTTTTCCTCTATTTCTTGCACTGATGGCTGAGAAAGGCTTTCTTATCTCTCCTTGCTATTCTTTAGAACTCTGCATTCAAATAGGTATATCTCTCCTTTTCTCCTTTGTTTTTTGCTTCTCTTCTTTTCACAGCTATTTCTAAGGCCTCCTCAGACATCCATTTTGCTTTTTTGCATTTCTTTTTCCTGGGGATGGTCTTGATCCCTGTCTCCTGTACAGTGTCACGAATCTCATTCCATAGTTCATCAGGCACTCTATCTATCAGATCTAGTCCCTTAAGTCTATTTCTCACTTCCACTGTACAATCATAAGGGATTTCATTTAGGTCATACCTGAATGGTTGAGTGGTTTTCCCCATTTTCTTCATATTCAGCCTGAATTTAGCAATGAGGAGTTCATGATCTGAGCCACAGTCAGCTCCTGGTCTTGTTTTTGCTGACTGTATAGAGTTTCTCCATCTTTGGCCTCCAATATAATCAATCTGATTCCGTGTTGACCATCTGGTGATGTCCATGTGCAAAGTCTTCTCTTGTGTTGTTGGAAGAGGGTGTTTGCTAGAACCAGTGTGTTTTCTTGGCAAAACCCTATTAGCCTTTGCCCTGCTTCATTCTGTACTCCNTCCAATATAATCAATCTGATTCCGTGTTGACCATCTGGTGATGTCCATGTGCAAAGTCTTCTCTTGTGTTGTTGGAAGAGGGTGTTTGCTAGAACCAGTGTGTTTTCTTGGCAAAACCCTATTAGCCTTTGCCCTGCTTCATTCTGTACTCCAAGGCCTCATTTGCCTGTTACTCCAGGTGTTTCCTGACTTCCTACTTTTGCATTACAGTTCCCTGTGATGAAAAAGACATATTTTTTGGAAGTTAGTTCTAAAAGGTCTTGTGGATCTTCATAGAACCATTCAACTTCAGCTTCTTCTGTATTACTGGTAAGGATATAGACTTGGATTACCATGATATTGAATGGTTTGCCTTGGAAATGAACAGAGATCATTCTGTCATTTTTGATATTGCATCCAAGTACTGCATTTCAGATTCTTTTGTTGACCATGATGGCTACTCCATTTCTTCTGAGGGATTCCTACCCAGATTAGTAGATGAAACGGNCCACCAGAAAATTACTAGAGCTAATCAATGAATACAGTAAAGTTGCAGGATATAAAATTAACTCACAGAAATCCCTTGCATTCCTATACACTAATGAGAAAACAGAAAGAGAAATTAAGGAAACAATTCCATTCACCATTGCAACAAAAAGGAAAAAATCAGTTTAGTTCAGTTCAGTCTCTCAGTTATGTCTGACTCTTTGTGACCCTATGAACTGCCACATGCCAGGACCCCTGTTCATCACCAACTCCTGGAGTTTACCCAAACTCATGTCCATTGAGGCGGTGATGCTATCCAACCATCTCATCCTCTGTCTTCCTCTTCTCCTTCCACCCTCAATCTCTTCCAGCATCAGGGTCTTTTCCAATGAGTCAGCTCTTTGCATCAGGTGGCCAAATTATTGGAGTTTAAGCCTCAGCATCAGTCCTTCCAATGAACACCAAGGACTGATCTCCTTTAGGATGGACTGGATGGATCTCCTTGTAGTCCAAGGGACTCTTGAGAGTCTTCTCCAATATCACAGTTCAAAAGCATATGTTCTTCAGTGCTCAGCTTTCTTTATAGTCCAACTCTCACATCCATACATGATTGCTGGAAAAACTATAGCCTTGACTAGATGCAAGCTCGGCAGAAAGCAGGACAACCTGTTGCTTTCTCTCCCTTCCCATTTGCCTCTTTGGAGTTTCTTTGGCCTTTTTTTTTTTTTTTAATAAGTCAAAAAATAAAACACAAATTTTAAGTCAAAAGGAAGAGCAAAGTCAAGATGAAATGAATTTAAAAAAAAAGAATAAAATACTTAGGGATAAATCTACCTAAAGAAACTAAAAACCTATATATAGAAAACTATAAAACACAAGAAATCAAAGATGACACAAATAGATGGAGAAATATACCATGCTTATGGATCAGAAGAATCAATATAGTGAAAATGCATATACTGCCCAAAGCAATCTATAGATTCAATGCAATGCCTATGAAGTTACCAAAGGTATTTTTTCACAACTAGAACAAATAATTTCACTATTTGTGTGGAAATACAAAAAACCTCGAATAGCCAAAGCAAACTTGAGAAAGAAGAATGGAACTAGAGGAATCAAGCTACCTGACTTCAGACTATACTACAAATCTACAGTCATCAAGACAGTATGGTACTGGCACAGAGACAGAAACATAGGTCAATGGAACAAAATAGAAAGCCCAGAGATAAACCTACACAACTGTGGACACCTTATCTTTGACAAAGGAGGCAAGAATATACAATGGATTAAAGACAATCTCTTTAATAAGTGGTGCTGGGAAAACTGGTCAAGCACTTGTAAAAGAATGAAACCAGAACACTTTCTAACACCATACACAAAAATAAACTCAAAATGGATTAAAGATCTAAATGTAAGACCATAAACTATAAAACTCCTAGTGAAAAACATACGCAATACACTGTCTGACACAAATCACAGCAGGATCCTCTATGACCCACCTTCCAGAGTAATGGAAATAAAAGCAAAAATAAAGAAATGGGATCTAATTAAACTTAAAAGTTTTTGCACAATGAAGGACCTATAAACAAGATGAAAAGACAACCTTCAGAATGGAAGAAAATAATAGCAAATAAAGCAACTAACAAAGAATTAATCTGAAAAATATACAAGCAACTCCTGCAGCTGAATTCCAGAAAAATAAAGGACCCAATTAAAAAAAAAAATGGGCCAAAGAACTAAACAGATATTTCCCAAAGAAGAAAATACAGATGGCTAACAAACACATGAAAAGATAATCAACATTACTCATTTTCAGAGAAATGCAAATCAAAACCACAATGAGGTACCATCTCACACCAGTCAGAATGGCTGCTATCACAAAGTCTACAAACAAATGCTGGAGAGGGTGCAGAGAAAAAGGAACACTCTTACACTGTTGGTGGGAATGCAAACTAGTATAGCCACTATGGAGTACAGTGTGGAGATTCCTTAAAAAACTGGAAATAGAACAGCCATACGACCCAGCAATCCTACTGTTGGGTATACACACTGAGGAAACCAGAACTGAAAGAGACACATGTACCCCAATGTTCATTGCAGCACTATTTACGATAGCCAGGACATGGAAGCAACCTAGATGCCTATCAGCAGATGAATGGATAAGAAAGCTGTGATACATATACACAATGGAATATTACTCAGCCATTAAAAAGGATGCACTTGAATCAGTTCTAATGAGGTGCATGAAACTGGAGTCTTTTATACAGAGTGAAGTAAGTCAGAAAGAAAAACACCAATACAGTATACTAACGCATGTGTATGGAATTTAGAAAAATGGTAATGATGACCCTATATGTGAGTCAGCAAAAGAGACACAGATGTAGAGAACAGTCTTTTGGACTCTGTGGGAGAAGGCGAGGGTGGGATGATTTTAGAGTGTAGTGTTGAAACATGTATATCATCATATATGAAGTGGATTGCTGGTGCAGGTTTGATGCATGAGACAGGGTACTCACGGCTGGTTCACTGGGATGACCTTGGGGGATGGACTGGGGAGAGAGGTGGGAGGGAGGGTGAGGATGGGGAACACATGTGCCTCTGTGGCTGATTCATGTCAATATATGGCAAAAACCACTACAATACTGTAAAGTATTTAGCCTCCAATTAAAATAAAGAAATAAATTTTAAAAAAAGAAAACAAAAATATGTACATGTATGACTGATTCCCTTTGCTGTACACCTGAAACTAAAACAACATTGTAAATCTACTATACTCCAATAAAAAGTTTAAAAAATAAAATAAGAAATGAAATTGGGGACATTATTATTAATTCTACAGGAATAAAGGGGATTATAAGAATGAACTTATAACAAGTGAATTACTGTCCATTATTGAATATCATGACCTAGATGAAATGCACAAATTCCTAGAAGCACAAACCTACAAAGATTAAATCATAAATATAAGTTTAAAACGAATATAAATAGAGCTACAATTAGTAAGAACATTGAGTCAGCAAGAAATCTCCCCCCCCAAAGAAAAGCCTTTAACCAAATGGCTTCACTGGTATGGGTGAATGTTACCAAAGTATTAAAGAATTACTTCCCAAACTCTTCCAAAAATTGAAGAGGACGAAACTCCTAGCTCAGTCTATGAAACCAGCATTATCCTCATACTGAAACCAGACAAAGGCACTACAGGAAAAACAAGACAAGATAAAGACATAGGCCAAATGTTTCCTAGGAATATTAGTGTAAAAATTATTACCAAAGTACTATCAAACCGAACTCAGCAGCATGATAAAATGATTACATTTCATAAGATAAAATTTATAATTTTCCATCTCAGAACATGAGAACTTCCTGTTCCTTCTCTCTAGAATCTCCCCCTGATTATTCTCCTTCCACTTAATTTACTTTTATTTCTCCATTGTGTTTTATATTATCTGACAAAGAGTGTATTTATTTGTGAACTTAACTACTTCTGTCTTTTACCACTAGGTTATAAACTTTATTTACTGGTACATATTTTAGTCTCTATAACAGCACTTGGTACAAAGCAGGTACTCAATAATATGAATTGACTGGATAATTGAAAAATTAATGAATAGAACTTTTACTGTGTGTAATTTCCATTCCTCCATGCATTTAGAATTATTAAGGGTTTTTTTTTTTTTTTTCTGGCTTGCTTAAGGAAGATTGACTAAACTTTCTTTCATAGGGTTAGTAGTGTTATTACTAATATAACAGAACATGACTAAAATGCTTTGCACCTCTGATTCTTCCATGTTATTTTATTTTTCTTTGCATTATTTATTAACTTTTCATCTACTTAAAAATTATAGTTATTTTGAAAATGTTCTTTATTCAAGCACTTGTGTCACTGTTTCCCTTGGGAAAAATGACCAATATGCAACCAGGATACACAAAAAAGCACAGAGAGAACATTAGATTATGTATAAGGTTTTTTCATATTTTTTTTCCTGGGACAGCAGGAAGACTGTTGCAAGAAATCAATATTTGGAATCGTTTAGATCATTTTATTTGCGTGACTGCTACCTGAAAATGCACAGAGCAATAGATCTGCCAAATATAATCATGAGAAAAAAGGAAACATTTTTACCAGCATTATTTCAGGATAAAATTCAGTAGCATGACAGATTTGTATATAGAATAAGTGCTCTGTCAATCCTTAGTATACTGTCTAAGTAACAAACAAACTTACGTGTCCCAAGTAAGGCAATTGACAGCTTCACCGATGGCTCAGTGGGTAAAGAATCTGCCTACAATGCAGGAGACGCAGGAGAATAGGGTTTGATATCTGGCTTGGGAAGATAACCTAGAGAAGGAAATGACAACCCACTTCAGTGTTCTTACCTGAAAAATACCATGGACAGTGTAGCCTGGTGGACTAGAGTCCATGGGGTCTCAAAGAGTTGGACGTCACTAAGCAACGGAGCACACACACAAGGAAATTGAACCTGCAGGAATACTTCTAATATATGTTTGCCTTGCTTTTTAGATTGTTCATCAATCAAAAGCCAGTATGCTTGGTTTTAACTGATGTAACCAGTACCATGTGGTGTCTCTACATTTTTTAATCTTGGCAAAATGAAATGATTGATTTGTAAAAGTCTTAGTTTCTCTTTCATCTTTTAATAAATATGTTGTAAGTATTGAATAAAATAGAAGAAAATGCTGAAATAGAAAATGAACAAGTCCTAGAAAATTGCTAAAGTATTCCCTCTTAACAAGTAACTCATATTGAGCTAAATATAGGGAAAAAACAATTAACTTTAGTAGCCATATTATTTTATCATCTTATGGTGTAATATTCAATGAATATTATTAATAGGGAAAAAATGAACAGGAAAAGTATCAGTTTAAAGACAGAGCACTGCTCTGTAAAGGGCTAAACAGTTTAAATTAAAATCCTGTTTCTCTTTGCTCCTTTTGTCTGATTTTGATCTAATTCCTGAAGTGCAATGTTTTTTTGTTATTATTATACAGCTAGAAGCATTCATTCTCATAATGCATTTACTGCAACCTTAGGAAATACTTGGTTCTATAATCCTTGTCCAATCACTCTGATCCCATTTAGAGGAGAATGATGTATAAATATAAAACACCAAAGCCTCAAGAATCAAATTATTTGTGATACTGTGACATATTGTATTCTTTGCATCATGAATGATTCCACCAATATGAAAAGTCAGAGGACTCTTCATTGATTTCAGTATGGCAGAATAATGCAGTTATTTCTTATTCATCTACAAGTGAAAACTTTGTGGATCAAAAAACTTTATTCTTTGCCAAGTATGTCAGTTGATTGAATGAAGTGAAAAGCAAAAGTATTAGTTGCTCAGCTGTGTACAAATCTTTGTGACCACATGGACTGTAGCCAGCCTCTCCTGTCCATGGAATTCTCCAGGAAAGAATACTGGACTGGAGTGGGTAGCCATTTCCTTCTCCTGGGGATCTCCAACCCAGGGATTGAACATGAAGAATAGTTGATTTACAATATTATATTAACTTCAGGTGTCTAACATAGTAATCCAGTATTTTACAAATAATATTCCATTAAAATTGTTATAAAGTAACAGCTATAATTTCATATGCTGTACAATATATCCTTATTGCTTATCTATTTTATATACAATAGTGTGTATCTTAATCTCATACCCTTATTTTATCCCTCCCCACTTCTCTCTCCCTACTCGTAACCACTAGTGTGTTTTCTATACCTGTGATTCTGTTTTGCTATATATATTTGCTTTAATTTTTTAGTTTACATGTAAGTGACATCATACAATATTTGTCTTACTATGACCAATTTCCCTAAGCATAATATTCTCTATGTCCATCCATGTTGCTGCAAATGGCAGCATTTCATTCTTTTTTTAATAGCTGAGCAATATTTCATTGTGTACATACATCATTTTTTCTTTGTCCAGTCATCCACTGATGGAAACTTGGGTTGATTCAATATCTTACTACTGTAGATAGTTATCCTGTGAACACTGGGGTGATTTTTTTTTT
>SJYV01055738.1:812162-836694 GCA_006410875.1 Neotragus pygmaeus
GTGTCCCAAGTAAGGCAATTGACAGCTTCACCGATGGCTCAGTGGGTAAAGAATCTGCCTACAATGCAGGAGACGCAGGAGAATAGGGTTTGATATCTGGCTTGGGAAGATAACCTAGAGAAGGAAATGACAACCCACTTCAGTGTTCTTACCTGAAAAATACCATGGACAGTGTAGCCTGGTGGACTACAGTCCATGGGGTCTCAAAGAGTTGGACGTCACTAAGCAACGGAGCACACACACAAGGAAATTGAACCTGCAGGAATACTTCTAATATATGTTTGCCTTGCTTTTTAGATTGTTCATCAATCAAAAGCCACTATGCTTGGTTTTAACTGATGTAACCAGTACCATGTGGTGTCTCTACATTTTTTAATCTTGGCAAAATGAAATGATTGATTTGTAAAAGTCTTAGTTTCTCTTTCATCTTTTAATAAATATGTTGTAAGTATTGAATAAAATAGAAGAAAATGCTGAAATAGAAAATGAACAAGTCCTAGAAAATTGCTAAAGTATTCCCTCTTAACAAGTAACTCATATTGAGCTAAATATAGGGAAAAAACAATTAACTTTAGTAGCCATATTATTTTATCATCTTATGGTGTAATATTCAATGAATATTATTAATAGGGAAAAAATGAACAGGAAAAGTATCAGTTTAAAGACAGAGCACTGCTCTGTAAAGGGCTAAACAGTTTAAATTAAAATCCTGTTTCTCTTTGCTCCTTTTGTCTGATTTTGATCTAATTCCTGAAGTGCAATGTTTTTTTGTTATTATTATACAGCTAGAAGCATTCATTCTCATAATGCATTTACTGCAACCTTAGGAAATACTTGGTTCTATAATCCTTGTCCAATCACTCTGATCCCATTTAGAGGAGAATGATGTATAAATATAAAACACCAAAGCCTCAAGAATCAAATTATTTGTGATACTGTGACATATTGTATTCTTTGCATCATGAATGATTCCACCAATATGAAAAGTCAGAGGACACTTCATTGATTTCAGTATGGCAGAATAATGCAGTTATTTCTTATTCATCTACAAGTGAAAACTTTGTGGATCAAAAAACTTTATTCTTTGCCAAGTATGTCAGTTGATTGAATGAAGTGAAAAGCAAAAGTATTAGTTGCTCAGCTGTGTACAAATCTTTGTGACCACATGGACTGTAGCCAGCCTCTCCTGTCCATGGAATTCTCCAGGAAAGAATACTGGACTGGAGTGGGTAGCCATTTCCTTCTCCTGGGGATCTCCAACCCAGGGATTGAACATGAAGAATAGTTGATTTACAATATTATATTAACTTCAGGTGTCTAACATAGTAATCCAGTATTTTACAAATAATATTCCATTAAAATTGTTATAAAGTAACAGCTATAATTTCATATGCTGTACAATATATCCTTATTGCTTATCTATTTTATATACAATAGTGTGTATCTTAATCTCATACCCTTATTTTATCCCTCCCCACTTCTCTCTCCCTACTCGTAACCACTAGTGTGTTTTCTATACCTGTGATTCTGTTTTGCTATATATATTTGCTTTAATTTTTTAGTTTACATGTAAGTGACATCATACAATATTTGTCTTACTATGACCAATTTCCCTAAGCATAATATTCTCTATGTCCATCCATGTTGCTGCAAATGGCAGCATTTCATTCTTTTTTTAATAGCTGAGCAATATTTCATTGTGTACATACATCATTTTTTCTTTGTCCAGTCATCCACTGATGGAAACTTGGGTTGATTCAATATCTTACTACTGTAGATAGTTATCCTGTGAACACTGGGGTGATTTTTTTTTTTAATTAGAGTTTTTGTTTTTCCTGGATATATAACCAGAATTGGAACTACTAGATTGTATAGTAGCTCTGGGGCTTTCCAGGTGGTTCTACTACTACTACTACTCCTACTAAGTCGCGTCAGTCATGTCCGACTCTTTGCGACCCCATAGACAGCAACCCACTAGGCTCCCCTGTCCCTGGGATTTCCAGGCAAGAACACTGGAATGGGTTGCCATTATTACCTTCTCCAATGCATGAAAGTGAAAAGTGAAAGTGAAGTTGCTCAGTCGTGTCTGACCCTCAGCGACGCCATGGACTGTAGGCGTCCAGGCTCCTCCATCCATGGGATTTTCCAGGCAAGAGTACTGGAGTGAGGTGCCATTGCCTTCTCCATTCCAGGTGGTACTAGTGGTAAAAAACCTGCCTGACAATGCAGGTAGACATAAGAGACACATGTTAGATCCCCTAGAGTAGGGCATGGCAACCCACTCCAGTATTCTTGCCTGGAGAATCCACTGGACAGAGGAGCCCAGCAAGCTGAAGTCCACAGGGATGCACAAGTTGGACATGACTGAAGTGTCTTAGCACATACATGCATGATAGTTCTATTTTTAGTTTTTTGAAGAACCTCCATACTATTTTCCATAGTAGCTGCAGGAACTTGCATTCCCATTAGCAGCATATAATGGTTCATATTTCTCCACATCCTCTCTAACGTTTCTTATTTATAGACTTTTCAATTAATACCATTCTGACAGGTGTGAAATGATATCTCATTGTGATTTTGATTTGCATTTCTTTAATAATTACAGACGTTGAGTATCTTCTCATGTATCTACTGGCCATCTATAGATCTTTGGGGAAAAAAAGTCTATCCTGGTCTTCAACAAGCCATCACCTTGGTATAGGCTGGAACTTGAGATGGTGGGCCTAGAGATGATGCTGGGTGTGAGGTGGGAGTTACCATCTGCTCAGTGGCAATAACTGCACTATCTAGGGGGAGGGAAATCCAATCCTAAGTTGCTGGAGTAGAAGCTCTGAGTGTCGAGCCTGAGTTGGTTCTGTTCCACTTAAGTGTGTCTTTTCTTCTCTTTCAGCATTGGGATCATTGGCTTAGAATAGAGTAATGCTGAAACAAGGTGGGGACCCATGCAAGACCTGGGTTCCTGTTGGCTGCAGACAGAGGTCCAAGCTATCTTCAAATCAGCTGCCTAAACAGGCACCCATACTTTTTCCCCTCACTTTGCTCAGGTGCATGTCCTTTTTGTCCCTCACAGCCAATCGATGCCCCAACCTATGCCTACAATTAGTCATTTTTAAAATGAATACTTATTATATATTGTAACATGTTATATTGGAAAAAAGGTCGATGGTTTTAGACTTTGAAACCTTGCTAAATATATTTTTAAGGCAATTTGGTTAAATTGCTTGGACTTCCATCCGTTTATTTCCAAATGAGCATAGTAATACCTTCATAGGTTTTCTAGACTTCTCAAATCAGATAATAGATTTGAAACTCTTTGGAAATTGTTAAAGGTAAAATATTACTTTTAAATTCAAAAGAGCTCCATTTGTGTCATGGCTGACTCATCCTGAGTAAGTCACTTAATCTCTTAGGAGCAATAAAATGGAGAGTTTGGTTGATAATTACTAAGGTCACTTTAAAAAATTATCAGCCTATGAATCTAAGATAAAGTCACTATAAAATTCAAGTAATTATGATAATGCAGAACATCTGTATTGCCAGCAACTGTCTTATTTTAAAAGTAAGCATTTTATAGTGTGGTATTCTCAGAAAAAGCATAATGAATTGGTCTGTTTGTGGTTAAGTGATGAGTTCCAATTTTTCTTCATACAGTGCCTTAGAAACTCCAGTCTTTCATGACTCAAATCACCATATCTTCAGCTTTTAAAAATATACTATTTATTTTTCCAAACAGCCACAAACTGGCTTTTCCCTTCCATATAATATTAATCTCTGAGTTTCAAAAATATATAAGATACATGAAGAACAGAGCACAATTCAGTTTGGTGTTTTTTCTTGAAAATCGCATCTCCAGAAGGCAGTGCTTCCAGGAATGGTAGCACACTGTCAGCTCATTTGTGTTGCCAATGCCGCCACCTCGTTCCCAGAAGAGCATCTGTGGATTTTTGGAGAGAATGCTATACTTCTGGGAATGGTGCCCAGAACATGTAAGCTTCTGTGTCATTTTAGAAAGTCAGAGAGAGGACAATAAAATCTTCATTTGCTGCATTCTTTTATGTGCAGTCATCAGTCTTAGGGCTAACAGCTGCAATAGCCATATATTTTTATTTGTGGATTTTAAAAAGGAAAAGAACTTTTTAATTTATTTTTGACCATGCTAAGTCTTCATTGCTGCATGGGCTTTTTTGCTAGTTATGGCGAGAGGGGGCTACTGTCTAGCTGCAGTGTGCAGGGTTCTCATTGTGGTGGCTTCTCTTACCATGGAGCACAATGTTGTGGTAGTTTTAGATGGCTAATGAAGGGGATCAGCCATCAGTTCAGTTCAGTTCAGTCACTCAGTCGTGTCCGACTCTTTGCAACCCCATGAATGGAAGCACGCCAGGCCTCCCTGTCCAACACCAACTCCTGGAGTTCACTCAGACTCACGTCCATCGAGTCAGTGATGCCATCCAGTCACCTCATCCTCTGTTGTGTATATACATTTATCCATTCTCCCCCAAACTCCATCCAGGTGGCCACACATTAAGCAGAGTTCCCTGTGCTATACATTAAGACCTTGTTGGCTATCCATTTTAATATAGCAGAGTGTACTTGCCTATCCCAAATTTTGGTTGCTCAGTCATGTCTGACCCTTTGCGAAAACATGGACTATAGCCCCCTAAGCTTCTCTGTTCATGGGATTCTCCAGGCAAGAATACTGGAGTGTGTAGACATTCCCTTCTTCAGGGGAGCTTCTTGACCCAGACATTGAACCCAGGTCTCCTGTATTGCAGGCAGATTCTTTGCTGTCTAAGCCACCAGCTGCACTGCTGATCTCAAACTCCCTAATTATCTCTTTCCCCCATTTGCCCCCTCGTAAGAGTAAGCTCTGTCTCTGTTTACAAAACAAATTTAAGATTTAAAGAATGTTTTGCTGCTTTATGGGCTTCTTTTGTAGCACAGCTGGTAAAGAATCCACCTGCAAAGTGCGAGACCTGGGTTCAATCCCTGCATTGGGAAGATCCCCTGGATAAGGGAAAGGCTACCCATTCCAGTATTCTGGCCTGGAGAATTCTGTGGACTAAGTCCAGAGGGTCGCAAAGAGTTGGACACAACTGAGCGACTTTCACATTCACTTTCTTTCACTTTGCTATTTTAGGGATTAACAAAAGTAAAGTAGTGATACAGCAAAGCAATCTACTTTACCATGACCAGGTAAGTTACAGATGCAGTGCTCAGAAAATATGAAAAATCTTGTCTTTAAAACAGAATTTTTCATCGTTGTGATTTATAGGTATGGATAATAGGATGATATAATTTGGTGGTATGGGTTTTCAAGTACTGATTGACGTGGATGTTATCTTTTTTTTCACCACAGTATTGGAACTCCATTTTAAGAAGTTAATATTAAGCCTACCAGTTATATATAGATACATAAGTATGATTTGGAATTGGTCCTGTTTTCTGTTTTAATTTAACTATATACTTGTGTTGATTTCTTCTATATTTAACCACTTTGGTTTAATGCAAAAGTTTACCCCTTGAAAGGAAAGTTATGACCACCTAGATACTATATTAAATAGCAGAGACATTACTTTGCCAACAAAGGTCCATCTAGTCAAGGCTATGGTTTTTCCAGTTCATGTATGTATGTGAGAGTTAGACTATAAAGAAAGCTGAGAACTGAAGAATTGATGCTTTTGAATTGTGGTTGGAGAAGACTCTTGAGAGTCCCTTGGACTGCAAGGAGATCCAACAAACCCATCCTAAAAGAGATCAGCCAGAATGTTCATTGGAAGGACTGATGCTGAAGCTGAAACTCCAATATTTTGGCCACCTGGTGTGAAGTGCTGACNGAAAACGAAGATCATGCATCTGGTCCCATCACTTCATGGGAAATAGATGGGGAAACAGTGGAAACAGTGAGAGACTTTATTTATTGGGGCTCCCAAATCACTGTAGATGGTGACTTCAGCCATGAAATTAAAAGACGCTTATTCCTTGGAAGAAAAGTTATGACCAACCAAAAGCTCAGACTCCCTGAACTGAGTCAGTGATGCCATTTAGCCATCTTATTCCCTGTTGTCCCCTTCTCTTCTTGCCCTCAATCTTTCCAAGCATCAGAGTCTTTTCCACTAATTTGGCTCTTCGTATCATGTGGCTAAAGTACTGCAGCTTCAAGTTTAGTATCAGTCCTTCCAATGAATATTCAGGGTTGATTTCCTTTTAGATTGGCTGGTTTGATCTCCTTGCTGTTCAAGGGATTCTCAAGAGTCTTTTAGCACCACATTTAGAAAGCATTGATTCTTTGGCACTGCGTCTTCTTTATGGTCCAACTTTCATATCATACATGACTTCTGGAAAAACCATAGCTTTGACTATGCGGAAATTTGTTGGCCAAATGATACCTCTGCTTTTAAATATGCTGTGCTGGTTTGTCATAGCTTTTCTTCCAAGGAGCAAGCATCTTTTAATTTCATGGCTGCAGTCACCATCTGCATTGATTTTGGGGCCAAAGAAAATGAAATCTGACACTGTTTCCACTCTTCCCCTCTATTCACAATGAAGTGATGGGACTGGATGTCATGATCTTCACTTTTTGAAGGTAATATGGGGATTCGAATACTTGATAAGATTAAAGTACTTAAATAGTATCAGCCACATAGTATAAATATTAAATTATAGCTATTACTGCTCTACCTTTGGTATCATTATTATTTATTAGGTTTGATTGTGATAAAATCTGTATATATCTTAAGAGACACGATCACTTATAACCATAATTGTTTGTTTGTGTTTGTGTTGTAGAAGTAACAGTTCCAGTGGAAGTATTTAAAATATCATGAAAAATATATGAAATTTAAATTATTGAAATGTAAACAACAAACTAATTCCTTTAAGTTGGTGATATTACCAAATTCTATGGCATTATCTGACCACAAGCAGCAAAGTAAAACTTCCAAAGAATTAAGCAATGTGGAAAGATATTCACGCATTTTAGAGACTTGTTAACACTCTAATTGGATGAAAATGCTAATATTTTAGAATACTCATTTATCATGTTTTATTTACTTGTAAAGCTTATATTTGCTGGAATAATCTCTAAATAAATTTGTCATACCCACTGACAAAATGGCTTAAATAATAAGCAGGGACAAGCAAAGGAACTGGTTGGATGCTTCTGTCAAATTATAGAGTTCACTGCAAAATTACAGATTTGGCTAGGGATGCAAAGCACCAAATATTATCATGGCTGTAGTAAAATCTGTTTTATTTCATTGTACATGGATAAGTCCTCTGGTGTTGTGATTTTAGTTAACATTTGGAGCTAAACACTGAGACCATGGAGAGCTTTAGCTCTGTCAGTCTTGGCCAAATAACACAACTGTGATAGAGGTTTTAAAACTTATTAGTAAGTTCATGACACTCTGAAAGCAATTTATTGGGATAAGCAATAAGGGCACTAAAGTCACAGTTGGTACAAAATATGAACTTGTTCCACGTAATCACACTGTGTCACAGGAAGTAATGTCCCATGTTTCCCACCCTTATCCTCCACCCCACACCACCCCAGAAGTGTAGAATACTTAAGAGGCATACATCAAGTTGTAGAAAGAAATATATCAAACATTGACGAGAGAGGCCACTGAACTCTTGAAATGTTTTCTAATATTTGTCTAGAATCAAGAAATTACCACAAAATTAAGGATTTTTTTAAAAAACTATAATTTGATGTATTTTTTATGTTGAAACTGTCCCTTTTCTGTTGAGGCTAAAAGACAATATTAGTGTATCCTTTAAGGTTAAAACGTTGAATATGTGACAGTGTATTCACTAATAGGGACTGTTTTCTCCTATTAGAATATTTTATAGGTCTATCAGCCTAACAGGACAGTCTTATTCTTACAAAATCCATTTATGTCAGTGTTACATATGCAAGAAAGACTGAATTCATTGATAGCAAATTGAAGTATTACCCATCAAGCCTTGATAATGGTATGTTAGATTATTTGATGTGATAGTATGCATTAGTTATAAATTCATCTGAAGTACTCGTTGAAAAGTATTTTGAATAATATAACAATGCTGTAGATTGACAACAAAAGTAAATGGTCTTCATTTATAACCTCTTAAATTGAACATCACATTTGTATTGTTATTAAATGACTGAAGCAACTTAGCACCCACACAATACAAACATTATCAGATTACCTGACACCTTCAGAAGAATAGAATTTGAAGAACACCTCAGATGGTTTCTTGAAACAAAAATTTGTTGTTCAAAGCTGCTCATCTTATTTTGATTAACAATGAATTTTAAGTTTCAGAATTTATCACAAAAAGTAACAAAATAATTTTTCTAGTTTCTGAATGTGTATGTTTCAATTTAGGTGCTTGAGATTGGTCATTATAAAAAGCAATGAGTCTGTCCTGTTAAATTATGCTTCATTTTAGTGTTTAGTTTCAAGGATCTAAAACTTGATTGCTGAACAATGATAGATATTTCCATTCAACTTTTGGAAAAATTTTTAATCATGTGATTGTTTTATTGATTACATTGATGGCTTTTTTTTGTTCACTTAAAATTTTTAACTTTTAGCTATAATGGTATTAATTATTACAATAGTGATCAAACATATATAATATTGTTGCTGTTGTTCAGTCACCCAGTTGTGTCCAATTCTTTGTGACCTCATGGACTGCAGCTTGCCAGGCCTCCCTTGTCCTTTACCATCTCCCAAAGTCTGCCCAAGTTCATATCCATTACAATGAGTCAGCTGTTTGCATCAGAAACCCAAATACTGGAGCTTCAGCTTTTGCATCAGTCCTTCCAAGGAGTATTCAGGTTTGATTTCCCTTAAGATTTACTGATTTAATCTCCTTGCTGTCCAAGGGACTTTAGAACTCTCCTCCAGCACCACAGTTCAAAGGCATTAATTCTTTGGTGCTCTGCTTCTTTACAGTCCAACTCTCACAGCACTCGGTAGGTAACCACTCGGAAGACCATAGCCTTGACTATATGGACCTTTGTTGGCTGAGTAATATATCTCTGCTTTTCAACACACTGTCTACGTTTGTCATATCTTGCCTGCTGAGAAGCAATGTCTTCTGATTTCATAGCTGCAATCACCATCAGCCATGATTTCAGAGCCCAAGAAGAGGAAATCTATCACTGCTTCCACCTTTTCCCTTCTATTTGCCATGAAGCAATGGGGCCAGATGCCATGATCTTAGATTTTTTGAAATATATTTCGGAGTAAAAATAATACCAAATACTAAGTAATAACAGTACACTGGTAAACACAGCAGAAAAATAGAGATTTCATGTAAATGACTTAATTTTGAGAAACATTAACTTCAACAAAAAAAGTCTTAATGAGATACAGAAGAGTAAATCTTTCTTGACTTTTAATCCACTGGAAGATATGACTGAGGGCCCTTGATGAAACTCTGGTATAGCGTCTATACCAGATAAAAATTCTGGATAATTAAGTTTATATAGTTTACTCTAAAGTTTGTCATCAGATGCACAGAATCTTTTGTGAGAAAGATCAGTTTTCTGGATCACACTGTAGGTTCATGAATTTTTGATTCTCTTTTGTTAGAAAATTTATTAATCTACAAAGAAATTATCAGCATTGTGGTTAGTGTAGTAAATTTACAGCTATTGTTGTAAAAATATGTGTAAAGCTTTAAAAGTGAATTTTATTTGTAATTCTCATGCCATTTTGGGGGTGTTGTATTATTTGGAAAGAATATGTATATATATAGCCTTTATATATATATATATATATATATACACTATATATATACATATACATATACATATATATGTTCAAGAACCTGATAGAATTTTTAGAAACTTAGAAATATTTCCAGTTCTTAGAAACAGTTGTTCCAAGGTTTTGAGACTAAAAAACAAGTGACTATTGTTACACTTGGATTGGTTACTGGACAGATTTCATTAGTCAACCTACACACTCAAATTATATGCCACATTTGGCATCCAATGTCAGCACAGACTGTGACAATAAAAGTGACACTCCAGAGCACAGCCACTTTTTGGCACTGCAACTATGATCTTGGTGCTTCAATAAAAAGACAACACTTAAATTACTCAACTTTCCTTGGAAAGAGAATACTACTCAGAGAAGGAGTTAGAGCTAAAAATGAATATGAAGAAATGTATTTCAATATCTGAAAGAAGAGAAATATGTACAGAACCAAGTGGTCAATCTCTCTTTGCTACAATATCTATCATTATCCGATCATTGGTTATGGGAAGATAGTGACCCCAGTCATTCAAGATTATTTCACCTCCTTTCCTCTAAATAAACTCTCAGGCAGTATCTCATATCTCAAGCATTTGTCTCAAAGATAGATTGGCTTTGCAGACTTCACTGGCACTCTGATTTGTAAGACATTCATAAGGACAAAAAGAAATGATTCTGGCTTTCTAGCTGAGGAAATTCAGATACCCAAGCAGCAGTGCTCCCAAATCTGAACACACATTAGTTTCTCTTCACTGACACTACAATCTCAAGATAATTAAGTCTCATCACATTCATTGCTTGGATATCAGTGATTTAACAGTATCTGCTATTATTTATTTTGGTGGAATTTACCTGCCTATGACTCACGGAGTATAAGCATCCACAAGCCTGGAATATTAAAGCCAAAAAGGACTTTATGAATTATTTATTTCAATTTTAGGACAGTGAAATTACAACTCAAAAATGTTAAGTACTTTTTCTGATATTTAGTATCATTGGTAGCTCTAAAACCCAGGTCTTCTAATTACCTAATGCTTACCCACTCCCAAAGGGTTTTCTATATTCATAAATTTAGTTTTTATTTATACCAGAAACCTGGCCATATATTTTATTACATAATGAGTTAGGGCTATGACATTATGTTTGTTAAAGAGTGAACATTAGCAAAATAGGCACTTAAGGGCTTGGTGTTTGAGAAGATGCAGACTGCACATGCATTTTGAAAGCTAATTGCCAGTATTCTGGTTTTTGTGCTGTGCTAAGTTACTACAGTTGTGTCCAATTCTGTGCGACCCTATGAATTGTAGCCTACCAGGTTCCTCGGTTCATGGGATTCTCCAGGCAAGAATCCTGGAGTGGGCTGCCATGCCCTCCTTCAGGGGATTTTCCCAACCCAGGGACTGAACCCAAATCTCTCCCCTGTGTTGGCAAGTGAGTTCTTTACCACTAGTGCCACCTGGGAAGCCCATTCTGGTGTTTACTATGTACGAAACATGGCGATAGGTGACAGACATATGACAGCTTAAAGAGTAGCTGATGGAAGTGACACAAAGGGAGGAGTGTGCAATGAATAATCAGTGTGTGCCAGATGTTATGTATCCCCAGAACTCATTTTATAAGGTCAACACTGCTAAAAATAAAAGCTATCATATTTTGGACAGAATTGTACTAAATGTTAGTCAGTTTAAAAATAAGGTCATCTGATTTCTATAAACTTTCCTGGTTTCATTCCCAGAAATACATTATATATGTGAAAAATAAGACTGGGAAGTTTTAACACTGGTCTGCTGTCCATGCTGAGTTCCTCAGCAATATCCCACACACGTGCCATATACTCTCAATGTACATTTATTTTCATGCCTGTAAAGCTCATTTTCTTATTCTCTTTAAAATATTTCAGCACATCAGTTTCCCTCTACCTGAAATGTCATTCCCGACATCTTTCCCAGTTTCCCACCATCTCTTTCTCCCACTAGACTAAGAACACAATGAATTTGGAATTATCTTTCACATCCATGTTAGAATTTAGCATAGTATTAAACATAGATGAAGTATTCTCAACATTTTTCTAATAACAAATAACATTCTTTCACTTTGAGGGCTGATGAATACTCTGGTGAATAATAACAAATATCAATTAGGATACTTCTATTTACACTCAGCTGGGTCTAGTTATTCTGGAAGAATTTTTTTCACAAAAATTAATATTGGTATTACCAAATTGGCCCATATGTGTTTTGGACCTTGTACACCAGTTAGCTTTCACCTTATTTATAGAAATAGAATTATACCTTGGAAAAGTTCTGTATTAGTCAGGGTTCCTCAGAAAAAGAGGACCAATGAGTTATGTGTATATTTACATGAATAATTGTATTTTAAGGACTTGACTCACATGATTGGCTCTTGAAAAAAGATAACAGGTGATGNTTATTTATAGAAATAGAATTATACCTTGGAAAAGTTCTGTATTAGTCAGGGTTCCTCAGAAAAAGAGGACCAATGAGTTATGTGTATATTTACATGAATAATTGTATTTTAAGGACTTGACTCACATGATTGGCTCTTGAAAAAAGATAACAGGTGATGCTGCAGTCTTAAGTTTAAAGTCCACAGGGCAATTTAGAAGACTGAAAACTCAGACAAGATTTAGAATCTTGAGGGAAAATTTTGTTTCCTTTGGGAAACCTCAAGTGAAGTGAAGTGAAGTGAAAGTTGCTCAGTCGTGTCCGACTTTTTGCGACCCCATGGACTATACAGTCCATGGAATTCTCCAGGCCAGGATACTGGCATGGGTAGCCTTTCCCTTCTCCAGGGGATCTTTTCAACCCAGGGACTGAACCCAGGTCTTCACGTTGCAGGTGGATTCTTTATGAACTAAGGTATCAGGGAAGCCTGGGAAATCACAACTTTGCTATTAAAGTCTTCAATTGATAGATGAAGTTCACCCACATTATGGAGTATCACCCTTTTTAACTCTAATTATAGATGTTAACCACATCTACAAAATATCTTTGCAACAGCAGCTAGNCTTTTCTAGGTCAATAGAAATTAACCAAAGGTTTGCAACAGGATTGAGGAGGGTTTAGTTATTTTTTTTAAAGTTAAGTCTCAGTATGAATAATGAGGTTTTGGCATTTTAACTTCAACTGTTCTTAACTTCTCTCCCATTCTAGCTTTTCAGTAGTTTGAACGACTAACCCTGTAAATGCTTAACAAATAGCTTCCAATTATTTTGAAATCTAGTATCCTTGTGTTCAGCAGAAGGATAAAAGGGTTGAAGCTTCTCAAAATGTTGCTCCCNTAAAGTTAAGTCTCAGTATGAATAATGAGGTTTTGGCATTTTAACTTGAACTGTTCTTAACTTCTCTCTCATTCTAGCTTTTCAGTAGTTTGAATGACTAACCCTGTAAATGCTTAACAAATAGCTTCCAATTATTTTGAAATCTAGTATCCTTGTGTCCAGCAGAAGGATAAAAGGGTTGAAGCTTCTCAAAATGTTGCTCCCAGAGAATCATTGTTGTCTAGAGATTCCCTGGAAGATACTACTTTCAGGGATGTCTTTATGTTAATTGAATTGAAGCTCATATGAGAAATGGTTTCTTTAGAGGTGTATACTGAAAATGATAATTTAGAGATCATTGTTTACCCTACAAAGTTGTCTGAGACAGTGGATCATAGTTGGAGCCAACAGTGAGATAGCCAAAATGCTTGAAATGAAAAGCTAGGGAATTAGATGTCCATAGGATGCATTGGTACTCTAGCAGGACACACATGCTCAGAAATATTTTAAGAAGGTTTTATGCTTTCAATTCTGGCTGACCTTGAAGCTCTGAAGAAGCATGAAGTAAAGACTAAGTGTCAACTGCCTCTTGAAGGCATGCCCAAACATGCACATAAAGTTTTATCAACCAAACTAGGAGACTTATTAAGAAAGTATATGTCCATTTGATGAAAAATTAGCAGAACTCTAGGCTAACCAAAGACTTCAGCAGACACATACAATAAAGAATATAGATGTTAAATAAAATAATTACTTTAAGAGTGTTAAGGAAAAAAGAAAGAACAAAAGTAACAACAAACAACAATAACAACCACCCTGGAGAAGTGAGAAAAACTAATTTTCAGAGTTGTCACATTATATTATTTAAAATATCCAGTTTGTAGCAAGAATATTGTGAAGCATGCAAAGAAACAGGAAAGCATGACACACACACACACACACACACACACACACGCTAATGATAGAAATTATCTCTGAAGAAGCCTGCATGTTGGAGTTACTAGATTTCAAATTAACTTTTAAAAATACGTTATGAGAACTAAAGGAACCATGTCCAAAGACATAAAGAAAAGTATAAGAATGCCATCTCACCAAAAGAGAATATTGAAGTGGAATAGATACTATTGGAATATAAATTTTAAAGTTGGAAATATAGTATAATAACTAAAATAAAAAATTCAACACAATGTGCCAATAATAGATTTGAGCAGGCAGAATAAAAAAATCTGTAAATTTGAGATTTCAATTAGATTATTCAGTCTGAGGAATAGAGAAAAAAGAGGTAAAAAGTGAAAAGATTCTCAGATATCTGAGCACATCATCAAATATACCAACATGTTCATAATGTGAGTCTAAAAGGAGAGAAAAAAGAGAATACTGGAAAAAATATTTCAAAAACTAATAAAAGCTTCTTAAATTTAATTAAAAATTAGTCAACAGATCCAAGAAGCTCATCATACATCAAGTAGTTTAAACTCAAAGATCCACACCTTGATGCTTTGTAATCAAATTGTTGAAAGCAAAGACAGAGTATGAAAATGAAGGTACAACATACTAAAATTTATGAGCTGCATGAAAGTTAGTTCTCAGTATGAAATTTATAACCACAAATGACTTCATTAAATTTTTTTTCCTCAAATTAATTTCATCTTAAGAAATTAGAACCTACAGACCAAACTAAACCTAGAAGCTAATGAAGAACATAGAGCAGAAATATATTAAATAGCAATAGAATGGAGAAGGCAATGGCACCCCATTCCAGTAATCTTGCCTGGAAAATCCCATGGATGAAGAAGCCTGGTAGGCTGCAGCCCATGGGGTCGCTGAGGGTCGGACATGACTGAGCGACTTCACTTTGACTTTTCACTTTCGTGAATTGGAGAAGGAAATGGCAACCCACTCCAGTGTTCTTGCCTGGAGAATCCCAGGGATGGGGGAGCCTGATGGGCTGTCATCTAGAGGGTCACACAGAGTCGGACACAACTGAAGTGACTTAGCAGCAGTAGCAGCAGCAGCAAATAGAAAACCAATAGTGAAAATTCAAAACAAATAAATTTGGGCTTTGAAAAAGATCAACAAAATTGAATAATATTTAGCTATACTAATTNGGGGGTCACACAGAGTCGGACAAAACTGAAGTGACTTAGCAGCAGTAGCAGCAGCAGCAAATAGAAAACCAATAGTGAAAATTCAAAACAAATAAAATTGGGCTTTGAAAAAGATCAACAAAATTGAATAATATTTAGCTATACTAATTATAAAAAAGAGAACTCAAATTATGAAAATCAGAAATGAAATAAGAAACATTACTGCTGACCTGACAGAAATAAATATATACCAGAAGATTATGATTATATTGAATAAACCTTAAAAAATGTACAAATTGCTAGAAAACAGAAACTGTTGCAACTAATTCTATGTGAAATGGATAAACTGAAAATTTCCATAACAAATAAAGAGATTGACTTTATCAGAAAAGTTGCCACATAGAAAGGTGCAGGAGCAGATTGACTCACTGTTGAACTGTACCAAACATTTAAAGAAGAGTTAATACTTATCTTCCACAAACTCCTCCAAAATATAGAACTTGAGGGAACAATTATCCGGTCATTCTATGAGGTCAGTTTTAACTTCACAGAGAAGCCATATTTAAAAATTCATAAGAAAAAACTATAAGCCAATATCCCTTTGAATACAAATACAAAAGTTTCCAGTATTCTTAAAAAAAAATAATTAGCAAAAAAGAAAAAAAAAATCCACTAACATATAAAAAGGATTGCACACCATATAAGGTTTACAGCATTCATTCAATGTTGGTTGAGCACATGAAAACTAATCATTGTAATGTACCATAACAATACAATAAAGGACAAAATACACTCAGTCATATTATATATGTTCAGATGCTCAGTCATGTCTGACCATATGCAACCCCATGGGCTGTAGCCGACCAGACTCCTCTGTCCATGGGATTTCCTAGGCAAGAATACTAGAGTGAGTTGCCAGGATTTTGAACTGTGGTGTTGAAGAAGACTCTTGAGTGTCTTGGACTGCAAGGAGATCACACCAGTCAACCCTAAAGGAAACTCAACTCTGAATATTCATTGGAAGGACTGATTGGCCACATGATGCAAAAAGCCAACTTATTAGAAAAGACCTTGATGCTGCAAAAGATTGAAGGCAGGAGGAGAAGGAGATGACAGAGGACAAGATGGTTGGGATTGTATCACCAACTCAGTGGACATCTGAGCAAGCCCCAGGAGATTGTGCAGGACAGGAAAGCCAGGTGTGCAGTCCATGGGGTCCACGTCAGTCAGACATGACTGAGTGACTGAACAACAATGACAGCCTCCAGGAGATCTTCCTAACCCAAGGGTCAAACCTGCATCTCTTAGTTATCTTGCATTGGCAGGCAGATTCTTTACCATCAGCACCACCTGTCATGTTAACACATGCATAAAAGTATTTGATACTAATTTGTATTTTTTAATGTTAAACATACTTAAACTCAGAAGAAATGGGAAATTCCTTAACCTGATAATGTGCATCTGCAAAATAAAGATCAACATATAAAAAGCAATTGCAGAGACTGGTTCAAGATGGCAGAATAGAAGGATATGTGCTCATCTCCAAGCATTTTACACTACCAATAAACAATCTGAAAATTAAGAAAACTTCAAGTTACAATATTGTCAAAAATAACTAAATATTTAGAAACAAATTTAACAAAAGGAGTACAACACATGTACTGAAAAGTACTAAATATCATTTAAAGATAAGAAGATATAAATGAATGGAAATATATCCAACTTTCTTGGATTGAAGAACCTAATATTCCCTAACAGCAGATACAATTCAATTCCTACAAAAATTTCTGCTAAGCTCTTTTAGAAATTGAGAAGCTGATACTTAAATTTAATATGTAAATTTAATATACCTCAAATAGAGACAACAATATTTAAAGAACAATAAAGTTGAAGTACTTTGCCAAATCTCAAAAACATACTACAAAACTATAGTAATCAAGACAGTGTGGTAATGGCATAGGAGAAACATATAAATCTGTTCCCAGAAAAATCACTGGCAATTGTCTGAATTGCAAGCTGAATTAGTTCCTTTTTTAAAATGAAATATCATTTGCAATTTAAAGAATGATTTATTGACATAGAATTTTCATAGAAATAGGTTTTTAATGAGTATTTTCTCAAAATTAAATGATGGATATTAAACTGTCACTTCATGGAAAATGAGTGATAGCAGTTTTTACCAATATTAATACTTGAATATTCAAAATGAAAATTAGACTTTTGGAAAACTTGAATACACCCACATGAGTTTCACAGTTTCTCAATACTTAAGAACATTTCTGATAAGATTGAAGTTGTTATTTATAAATGTGACTTTTTGATATTGTAAAACAAGATATGTAAACCTTTGTAGTATTTCAATAGTTCAGTGAACCAGTGTCTTCCACATGACCAATGCATAATGTCATAAAATCATGCAAAGTTAAAATATATTTTCATAGGTTATGGTAGGTCCATGGTGTTATAATGTAACATGGAAATTTATTAACTTAGTTTCAGGGTCTACTTTGCAGCTGTCTGTAAAATAGCCACCGTTTCACAAATTTTGGTGTAGTATAAAAAACAATATCAACAATTTTCTAAAAGGCAACTAAACTCCAGTGTATATTTGTATGAGCCTGAATTTTCTTCACAGACTTCAAGCAAAGTAACATATTACAAAATATCAAATGGAGATGTAGATATGAAAATCAGCTGTTTTCTATTAAGCTAGATATTAAAGAGATTTACAAGACTGAAAAACAATATTATCCTTCTTGCTAATTTATTACTTAGTTTTTAAAATTGGTTATTTTTCATGAAATATTCTAGTTATGTTTCTGTAATAAGTCTATCAGTATTGTTAATATTACTAAATATATATTAAAATATTTCAATGGTAACTTTTAATATAGTGATATTGATAGTGACAACCTACATAATCTAAAGTCTTTTTGCATTTTTAAAGTAATGCTCATGAATGCAAAGGAATTTTGAGACTAAAATGTCTGATAACTGCTGAATTTAATATTTCCATGGGGAGATAATTTAAAGAAAACATGATAGCCTCTTATTGTTGAAATGTCAATACTTCTATTAGCTCTAAGCACATTCCCTTTAGAATTTATTTAGATTATAAGAAGTTATATTCTCTAATTCACTTTTTCATTCAGTCAACAAATACTGCACTATTCTAGAAGAAGAAGATATAGGAGAGGAAAACAAATAACCAACCAACTAAGAAATATTCTGCTTTCACTGAGACTGTGCACTAGTAGGATAGATAAAAGTATATAAATAAAAAACCTGAAAAATATAATATCCTATATTATGAATATACTTCAAGTCAATCATAAAAATCCTGAATTTGAGTAATTATAACACAGGTCACATAAATTTTAAACCAACAGTTATGACAGTAGATTTCATGAACTCTTTGACATCGGTTAGCTTCTAATTTGAATCAGCTATATTGGCTCCTCTTTATATGAATATTTAAAAGTAAATTAGCCAAAATGATGCAAAAATAAGTCATTTGGACTATGTAAAGTCTACTCCACATGGCCCATTTGGCTACTTACTGACTTAGCTGATTTTATTTCATAGCCATTCTGAGCTTGGTCATATTCACATATCCTTCCTTTTCCAGGTTAAAGTATTGCATAATCTATTTGGACCACAGTGTAACTGTGATATCTATCAGGCTGATAGAAGAAAATGAAATTTGGCTAACTTTAGGAACTAAGTAGGACCAGTTTTCCACCATCTNGGTCATGTTCACATATCCTTCCTTTTCCAGGTTAAAGTATTGCATAATCTATTTGGACCACAGTGTAACTGTGATATCTATCAGGCTGATAGAAGAAAATGAAATTTGGCTAACTTTAGGAACTAAGTAGGACCAGTTTTCCACCATCTTATCTTCTTCTTTGTGTTTTTCCCACTTATATTCTGAGCTACAATTATCTCTTTTGGTTTGGTACCATGAGATTTATAGCATTGTATAGGAGACAGTGACCAAAACCAAGTCAAAGTAAAAGAAATGCAAGAAGGCAAAGAGATAGTCTGAGGAGGCCTCACAAAATAGCTAAGAAAAGAAGAGAAGAGAAGTGAAAGGCAAAAATATGCTCAACTGAATGAAGAGTTCTAAAGAATAGCAAGGAGAGAAAAGAAAGCCTTCTTAACTGAGCAATGCAAAATAGTAGAGGAAAAGAGTAGAATGGGAAAGATTAGAGAGCTCTTTGAGAAAACTGGAGATACCAAGGGGCTATTTCATGCAAAAATGGGCATGGTAAAGGACAGAAATGGCAAGGAACTAACAAAAGCAGTAGGGATTAAGAAGAGGTGGCAAGAATTCACCGAACTATACAAAAAAGATCTTAAAGACCCAGATAACCACGATAATGTGGTAACTCACTTAGAACCAGACATCCTGGAGTGTGAAATCAAGTGGACCTTAGGAAGCATTACTACAAATAAATCTAGTGGAGGTGATGGAATTCCAACTAAGCTGTTTCAAATCCTAAAAGATGATATTGTTAAAGTGCTACAGTCAATATGCCAGAAAATTTGGAAAACTCAGCAGATTGGAAAAGGTCAGTTTTAATGCCAATCCCAAAGAAAGGCAATATCAAAGAATGTTCAAACTACCATCTAATTGTGCTCATTTCACATGCTGGCCAAGTAATGTTCAAAACTCTTCGAGTTAGTATTCAGCAGTACATGAACTAAGAAATTCCAGACACACAAGCTGGATTTAGAAAAGGCATAGGCACCAGAGATCAAATGGCCAACATTCATTGGATCATAGAAAAAGTAAGGGAATTTCCCTCCTCTCCCCACTAAAAAATCTGCTTTTGCTTCATTGCTACAATAAAGCCTTTGACTGTGTGGATCATGAGAAACTGGAAACTTCTTAAAGAGATGGGAATATCAGACCACCTTACTCGCCTTCTGAGAAACCTGTATGCAGGTCAATAGCAACAGTTAGAACCGGACATGGAACAATGGATTGACTCAAAATTGGGAAAAGAATATGTCAAGGCTGTATATTGTCTTGCTGCTTACTTAACTTATATGCAGAGTAAATCATGTGAAATGCTAGGCTAGAGGAATCACAAGGTGTAATCCAGATCACCAAGAGAAATATCAACAACCTCAGATATGCAGATGATACCAGAAAATGAAGAGGAACTATAGAGGCTCTTGATGAGGGTGAAAGAGGAGAATGAAAAAGCTGGCTTAAAACTCAACATTCAAAAAAGGAAGATCATGGCATCTGGTCCTATCACTTCATGCCAAATAGATAGGGAAAAATTGGAAACAGTGACAGATTTTATTTTGGGGGGATCCAAAATCACTGTGAATGGTGACTGCAGAAATGGAGTTAAAAGATGCTTGCTGCTTGTAAGGAAAGCTTTGACAAACCTACAGAGCATATTAAAAAGCAGAGACCCCTCACACTTTGCTGACAAAGGTCCCCCTAGGAAACTATGGTTTTTCCAGTAGTCATGTATGGATGTGAGAGTTGGATCATAAAGAAGACTGAGCATTGAAGAACTGATGTTTTCAAATTGTGATGCTGGAGAAGATTTTTCAGAGTCCCTTGGACTGCACAGAAATCAATCCTGTCAATCCTAAAGGACATTAATCCTGAATATTCACAGTAAGGACTGATGCTAAAGCTGAAGCTCCAATACTTTGGCCACCTGATATGAAGAGTCCACTAACTGGGATAGGCCCTGCTGGGAAAGATGAGGGCAAGGAAAGGGGGCAAGGACAGAGAATGAGATGGTTGGATGGCCTCATGGACTCAATGGACATGAATTTAAGCAAATTCTGGGAGATAGTGAAAGATGGGGAAGTCTGAAGTGCTGCAGCCCAGGAGATTGCAAAATGTTGGATACAACTTAGTGAGTGAACAACAAATCTTCCTCCAATTTGTATATCAATGATTCAAATTTTATATTTCTGTATCTAGTCTTTTTGAAGTTGGGAATATTTTGGTATCCTCACAAATATGACAGGATGTAGAGTTATCAAATCAACTATTTTTGCAAGCTTGAATACAGAATTGGAATATTTTAAAATCTATTTATAAGGGATCAATTTTCACCTAGCTTAGGCTGGGTCAGGAAAATAAAATTCATTATAGATATTTTAAAGAGAAGTATTTATAAAGAAACTAACAGACACATATACATTGAAAAATTTGGACACATTAAGGTCAGAGCTACTTCTAAAATTTACAAAAGCAAGAAACATCAAAACCCACAATGGTTAATATAGGTTGTCTGCAGCACCAGGTGGGCGATTTTTCAGATGAGACAGGAGCTACAGAAAAATCTACTGCTGAAAATCATGAGATGCTTATGGTTGCTATAGGAACAATATTAACCTTTGCTACTCTTTTGCTTATAAAGCACATATAAATTCTTCTCACTAGTGGAATTTAATTCATAACTCTGCATGCAAGTGTTTCTGGGGATTGTAGTTCTTGGGCGTCTACACTGTAATCGAGAGTGTAGAAGAATTTGGGAATGAGGTTAGTTATAGGAAAATAAAAGTAATAATCATTGCATCAAGAGAGTAAATATGACAAGATAAATGCTCTTTAGTAAAAATCTGAAAATAGAAAAACAATAACATTCTTTATGAAGTGTTTTATAATCATAACACCTTATAAAAATCTTTGTGAGGTGATTTAATAGGTCAAAAGTCTTAGAGAAAATACAAAATTTATAATAAGGGAGAGAGATTAAGTCACAAAAGGATAGTCCTTCACAACATATTGAAAATCATAATGGAGTAATCTAATTTGTTTGCTCAACCCTACAAAATGGATTTGAGTGCCCATTGAGGATCTGTTCTCAGACATGAACTTTGAACTTTCTGTGAACTGTACCAAATTCAAGCATACTATCAGCCATTTAAAAAGAAATATCAGCTAGCTGAGACCTTGGTGGTAAACTTGTAACTATGCAATAATTTTAGATTACAATTAATCTTGGCTTAACAAGCACCTTCACTTCTGGCCAGCTCCAATTATAGTTATTAATGAACAACTTATGTAACTAACTGAGATCTTGAGGTTCTTGCCTTTATAAGCTCCTTCTCTTTTGTAGCTGTGCATGTGCGCATGCTCATTCATTTCAGCCATGTCTGACTCTTCAACCCTGTGGACTATATAGCCTGCCGGGCTCCTCTGTCCATGGGATTCTCCAGACAAGAATACTGGAGTGGGATGCCATGCCTTTCTCCAGGGGATCTTCCCAACCCAGAGATCCAACCCCTGTCTCCTGGGTCTCCTGCAATGACAGGCAGATTCCTTACCACTAGCACCACCTGAGAAGCCCATTTTGTAGTTGCTGCTGCTGCTGCTAAGTCACTTCAGTTGTGTCTGACTCTGTGCGACCCCATTGATGGCAACCCACCAGGCTCCCCCATCCCTGGGATTCTCCAGGCAAGAACACTGGAGTGTGTTGCCATTTCCTTCTCCAATACATGAAAGTGAAAAATGAAAGTGGTCACTCAGTCATGTCTCTTAGCGACCCCATGGACTGCAGCCTATTAGGCTCCTCCATCCACGGGATTTTCCAGACAAGAGTACTGGAGTGGGGTGCCATTGCCTTCTCCATTTTGTAGTTGAGTGGAATACAATTCGAGTGCTTCTTTAATTTGTGTCTTCTGGGCTACAGTCCTAACAAACCCCAGATAAACACCTGTTTATTTAAATCAGGTCTCCATTTATGAAATTTTAGTTAACACAGCTGCTAACATAGTTAGCAGAATTTGGACCAGCCACCCTCAGCAGTCTGGGACTCCTTTAGATTCAATCTACAGTACTTACAGGGCTTTCCTTGTGGTAAAGAACACATCAACCAATGGAGGAGACACAGGAGACCAAGTTTTATCTCTGGGTGGGAAGAGCCCCTGGAGGAGGGCATGGCAACACATCCCAGTATTCTTGTCTGGGGAATACCATGGACAGAGGAGCCTGGCAGGCTATACTCCATGGGGTCAAAGAGTCAGAAGTGACTTTAGCATGAACACATTAACCCATTGCATGCAGTTGTCTCTTCAATGGCTTGGAGGCTATGAAGTGAGGACTACTAGATGCCATTTGATTGAGGATTGTGTCTATTTGGGTGTTTCTAAGTATCAACACTAGTTCCCCTCCCTTTTGGAGGGTAAGGAGGAATCTTTCTCTAGATTTGGGTTTCACAGTAAAAAAAAAAAAAAAAAAATTCTAATGAGTACTCAAAATAATAAGAAGCTCTTATAGAAACAATTCAAAGAAAGATAAACCCCTCCAAGAACCATCATCAGTTTTATGCTTAACACCTGTGGACCCTTACCCTTTAACAACCTATCCAAATGGGTCCATTTATCTGGAATGATTTAAAATTGCACTGGCCAAATTGAGGAACTTTCCAAATTCCCAAATTAGTCTATCTTTGTGCTTGAGTGAAAAATGTACTGACCAGACAAAATAAGTAGGAAACATTTCAATTGGCATCTAGAGGCCTCCAAAGATAACACTGAGAAAATTGCCTCCTTTCAGGCTGTAAATGAAAAGATGACTCAGAGTGTCTCTAAACTTGAAAAATCAGATGAACTTTCTTACCCTTCTTCTATCCCCCTTCCAAATTCTGCACCTTCTCCTCTATCCTTTTATTTGCCTTCCTTGAACTTCCCTTTTACTAACTGACTTACTTCTCCTCCTCCATCAGTTGAAACCCCAGAGCCCAGAGGAACTCTTGACACCCTGTTCTGACAGCTCCTTTAAAAAAACAAAACAACAGAAACTAAGCCCACCAGATGAAGGTAAAAACTGGCCCATCTTCTCAGCAGTTCCCCAGGCCTTCCTATAAGTAATCACCTGAGATAAAGCCCAGATTACTCAGTCAGTAGAACTTGAAACAAACAAACAAACAAGCAAAATGAGGGTAAGAACAAACTGCTACTAAAAGGACTCTCTTGTCCAAGTAGCCTCCTTAAAATTACTTGTCAAAGGCAAATATCGATCTTAAAAATCTCCACAAATAACAAAATATTTTTAGTCATTTGAGTGAATAATCTTACTTATTTAATCGTTATTCATAAACTGGTGATCTTTGTATTATAACTGATGCATGACTAAAATTTTGAAATGAAAACTATGATATCTCTGATTATGTTTGTTTATATCTCTAAGTTATAAATATGCCAACAAATTTGTAAAACTCAGCAGTGGCCACAGGACTGGAAAAGGTCAGTTTACATTCCAATCCCAAAGAAAGGCAATGCCAAAGAATGCTCAAACTACTGCACAATTGCACTCATCTCACATGCTAGTAAAGTAATGCTAAAAATTCTTCAAGCCAGGCTTCAGCAATACATGAACTGTGAACTTCCATATATCCAAGCTGGTTTTAGAAAAGGCAGAGGAACCA